>PVJX010001322.1:0-168520 GCA_004027295.1 Dolichotis patagonum
CTTTCTCTGCTTATGTGGCAAATTACCTGTTACACCCTCAGTTCCTGGAGGGGCAGTGGCTCCCCCACAGGCTCTTGGCTTCCTCACAGGGTCCTAACTCCCCTCTGTGGGCTCCTGGCTCCCTAAGTTGTAAGGGGAATGCTGGGTGTGGCCACCCCGGAGCCTGTGGAATCTCAGGCAGGCCAGGCCACCGTGCTTTTTCCCAGGCAGGTCTCCAGGAGGTTCCCTGCGAATGAAGGGCCTACAGGTCCCAAAGAGTCATTCCAGAATGTTGGTTTCTGAAAAGTTCCCGGTCCCAAACAGACCTGGCCAAGATGCCAGTCTCCACAATATTCCCAATCCAAACAGCCCGGGCCACTCTGCGGGTCCGAGAGTTTCGGGTCCCAAAGAGACAGGCTGAGATGCTGCTTTCTGGGAGACTTCCTGGGGGTGAAGGGCGGGGCTATGGGCCCAAACAGACCTGGCCCAGATGCCGATCTCCAGGCAGTTCCTTGCGGATGAAGGGCGGGCCTACCAGCCCCAAAGAATCATGCCGAGATGCAGGTCTGCGCAGACTTTCGATCCAAACAGCCCAGGCCACTCTACGGGTCCGAGACTTTCGGGTCCCAAAGAGACAGGCCGAGATGCTGCTTTCTGGGAGACTTCCTGGGGCGATCTTAAACTATTGACAGTCCTCCTGCCTCAGTCTCCCAAGTGGTGGGATTACAGGCATGCATTACCACACCCAGATAGATATGGTCTTTCTATACCTATTTTCTTCAGAGTTCTTGACAGGAAGGATTATTGGATGTTGTCAAAAGCCTGTTCTGTGTCTATTGATATGATTATATGGATTTATCTTTGTTCTATTTATGTGGTATATTATATCATTGCAAATCTAGAGTGAAACCTACTTGGTCACAATGTCTGACCTTTTTTATGATATGTTGCATCCCACTTGCAGATATCTTGAGGGTTTTTGCACCTATGCTTATTAAGGAGATCAGCCTGTAGTTTCCTTTTTCAGTTGGGTCTTTATTTGGTTTTGGGATCAGAGTGTTGCAGGCTTCCACAAATGTATTAGGAAGCACCTGTTACTTTCAATTTCATTGAGGAGCTTGAGGAGTACTGGGAATATAACATTGTCAAGGTTGTGATTTACTTTTTTATTTCTAATTGTATTAACATGAGTCTTTTCTCTCTTCTTTGTAAGCGTATCTATTTTTAGTCTTTCAAAGCAGCAACTTTTTAAATTTGTCGATTCTTTGTACATCTTTTTAGTCTCAATTTCATTGAGTTCCATTCTAATCTTTATGATTTCACTCTTTAATTTTGGTTTATGCTTGGATTGCAATTGTTTCTCAAGTATCTTAAGGTTCCTCATAAGGTTACTTATTTGAGCTCACTCTGTTTTCTTAATTTGAGCATTGACTACAGTGAACCTCCCTTTTAGGACGGCTTTCATTGTGTCCCAGAGGTTGTTGTCTGTTGTACAAGCATTGTATTTAACTTCCAGAAACAGTACATGGGTAAACTGCAGTGTATTCGCATCATGGATCATTACTCAGCAGTAAAAACAAACTTGATATACTCAACACCTCGAGTACATCTTGAGAGAAATCTGCTGGGTAAAAACTATAAATTTCAAATACTCTATACTGCAACGGTTTATTTGGACTGGTGATGTAGGTAGAGCATTGCTTAACATTCACAAGACCCGGGCTTCAATCTCCAGCACTGTAAGAAAATACAAAAATGTATGACTTCTGATATTCAATGTCAATTTGCTGTGTCTATGTGTTTGCTAACTTCTTATTCTAGATATTTCTGTGGAGATGGTTGTGGTTGAGATTTACACATAAATTGCTGGATTTTGGCAGATTGTCCCTTTTAATGTGTTTGGGCCTCATCCAATACATTGAGGGCCTGATAGAACAAAGAGTCAATCACCTTTGAGCAAGAAGAAATTACGCTGTGTAGTCAGGCTGGCCTTGAACTCTCCATGACCCTCCTCCCTCAGCCTTCCTAGTGCTGTAATTACAGATTTGAGCTACCATGCCCAGCTCATTTTTCCTAAGTTCTTGAGACATAATTTATATGATTGATTTGAGACTTCTTTTCTGCTGTATGCATTTAATGCTTTAATTTTCACTCTCTTAGCACTGCTTTTATGGTTTTCCACAAATCTTGAGGTTTTATTGCAAATATCACTCAATTTAATGCATTTTTTTGTTTATATTGAGGCTTCTGGGTCATGGACTATTTTGGAAGTGTTTTCCTTAGTTCCCAAGGGTTTGGAGATTTTATTGATTTCTGGATTGAGTTCATTGTGATCAGATAAAACAATGTATACAATTTCTGTTCTTTAAAATCACAGTCTATATAATTTTTGTTCTTTTAAATCTTCTGAGATTTGTTTTATGGCCCAACATATGATCTATTTTTGTACGGGTTTGTACAGGTTTCACACACACTTGAAAAGAATATATATTCTGCTGTTCTTGGGTAAAATACTATATCACACTCAGTTAGAGCTTGTTATGGATTGTGTCTAGATGTCCCTCCAAAACCTCATGCTGTTACAGGTGGGGCTTTTCAGAGGTGGGTGGACCTAGAGTGTGTGATCCTGGAGTCAAAGGTGCATTACCATTAAATTAGTCTACTGATTGGTTTGGCATAGTTCTGGCTAGGATTAAGGGTGCCTCACCCTATGAGTGAGTAGACAGTAGCCTCATCAACCATAAGGGACAGAAAGAGGGCTGCTTGTCTCTTGCTGCTTCATTACTTCACTGCTTTTTGTGTTTCTGTCTTGTGTCTGCAATGAGCTGTTTCTCCTCTGCCATTTCATCTTTTCTTGGAACCAGCCAACTATGAACCAAAACTTCTACAAACTGAGCCAAAATCAACTTTTCTTCTTTTAACTTTGCATGCCAGCTATTTTGTGTCAGCAACAAGAAAAGTAACTAAGATAGAGCTATTGCTTGATGTTGTCATCGAGACTTTCAAATTCTTTGGTCTGATATTCTATCACTTTTTGAGATAGGTGCATTGAAGTCTGCAGCTTGAACTATGTATTTGTGTCATTGTCAGGAGAAGGTAGATGTTCAGTCTCTATTTACACATGGCAAGGGCTCCTCCTTGATGCTAGACAGGAGTGGGATTTCAGCTCCCCTGTTGGTCTCTGTTGACACTGTGATGAGGATGGCCTTTTTGCTGATGAATAATGGCAAATTCCTAACTTTCCAGTAGATATGTTTTACTGTTTAGAGACACAATGTTCCTCAAAAGCCTCATATGTTCAGAGGTGGGATTTTTGGGAAATGACTGGGTCATGAGGTGTGATAGCTGAACGTGCTGTTAGGAAGTGTGGTTTGGCTGGAGATGGGTCACTGGGAGTGTAACCTGGAAAGGTATATCTCCCTCCCTGGATCTTCTCTCTGCTTCCTGACCACGACGACATGCGCAGCTTTGCTCCTCAGCATGTCTTTGCATCATATCACTTCTGTGTTTGAGCCTGCCCACCACAGACTGCAGTTTGTGAAGCTGTGAGCCGACATAAACCTCTCCTACTTTACATTATGGATATTGGGTATTTTGTACTAGTGATGAGAGAATGGTTAAGGCAGACCCACTGCCTTTGTTACTTCAGGTGGAAGTGGCAGTCTGGGCTCCTCACATGATCCACTAATATTTCTTGCAGGGCAGAAACATTTCAGTGGGAATTAATGTTATTACTCTCTACTTTCTCTGTACTCATCCTGCTGGGTTTATTGTGTTCTTTGTTGTAGGTCTATGAGAGTACAAGTGCCATGGGTTTCGGCAGAGGGGTGATGGGTCTGTATTGTGTATTTAGTTTTGTTTTTGGTGATGGTCAGCTGGAATAAAGCTATTGTCTAAAAATTTCCTGCCTTGCTTAGCTTAACCTTTCCTTTCTCTTTGATTAAAAAGAGCAGGTTTTCAGATAACTTTTTCCAATGCTCATTGATATTTCTGGGTTTCTGATTTCTTCAGTTCAAAATCAAGTATATTTGAGGCAAAGAGAGTACTTATTTTTCCTCAGGACTTGTAATTTGTAGCCAAATTTCTACTCTCATCCATTCATAATTTCTTGTGTTTATTTTATATGAGTGCCCAGGTTTTTAGTTGTACTTATAAGAAAGAGTAGGAAAAAGTACATCTATTCTGGTTTCTCAGGAGTGGAAGTCTTGTTCTATTTTTCAAAAACCTTTAGGGAAATGTCTTAGTTACTTTTCTTGTTGCTGATACAAAGCACTTAACACCCATTGGTTAAAAGAGGAGAGGCTTACTTCACCTCACAGTTTGTAGAGGCTTCAGGTGACAGTCAGCTGGCTCTCAGGCAGGGTGGAATGGCAGAGGTGCATTGCAGAGGAGAAATAGTCCACAGCTGAGGAGGCAGAAGGCAGCAGCAGTGAAGCAGCAGTAGCAGTGGCAGCAATCCTCATTTTCTCTTTATCCCATCCAGGCTACAAGTCTTTTGGATGGTGCCACCTGCACCCAGGGAGAGACTTCCCATTTTCCATATTCAGCACTATAGCAAATCAATCAGTAGACTAATTTAGTGCCACACATCCTTAATCCTAGTATCATATACTCAGCATACCCAGCCTGTTCTGAAAAGCCCCACCTATGAGCTCGTGAGGCTTTGAGGAGACATCTAGATATAAGCCATTATAGGAGGGAAAGCTAATTAATTATAAAACAAATATGTGAGCAAATGAACAGAAAAACTAAATCAAACCAAATTTAAAAATGCCAAAACCCTTTATGGCATTTACCCTAACTTTCCTATGCTGCAACTTTAGGTCTTCCTATCTTTTTCTGTTTTTTCTTTTCTTTTTTGTATAAAAATTGAGAAATATTTATTTTTCATCTTTTGTACTTTGGCCCATTATATGCAACAGTGAAGTGTGAGGGAAAATGGGCAAAGGGGGTATAAACACAGGCCCAAAGCTATCTTCCTACAAACTCTAGACAACTGGCTGTCAGTTGCCTACTCCAAATCTTCACTTTAGTGTCTAACAGGTATAATCTCAATGTTAACATGAGTAAACTGAAGACTATTTCTTCCTTTGTCAGACCTCAATTATCTCACTTGTTGCTTATATAGTTTTAGGCCTCTATATTTACTTCTGCAAAACTAGTATGATAATGCTTCCTTTTTGGGTCAGTTATGACCTTCAGAGAGCATGTATATATAGAAGACCTGCCAAATAGTGATTGTTCAGTAATGGTGGCAATTAATATTTTTATTGTAGATGCATGTGAATCATTTTTGTTAGGCTGAATTTCACCATTCACTCTTTTTTGTGTCCTTGTTTGTTTCCAGGGTGAACCCTACACTTCTACCCTCTTTGTTCATTCTCAGAGAGGTCATTTTTCCAAGTATACACATTCTCTCTAAGAAGTCAAGAGAAATCGATTTCCCTTTATCTATTCAATAATTTGCTTCCTAGTAAAACACATTAGCAATGCCTAGGGGGAGCAGGGAAATCTCCCTTAACCTTTAAGAAGTTGCTGCATTCTATTTCCTTTAGGGGTAAAAAAATTCAAAACCTGGTTCAGAATATCTTCATTACTTATTATTCATTTCCTCCATCCCCCTAAAGTAGGCTTTTCTCCTCTACCATCCCTCCAAAAGAATTCTCTACAGAATTTAGATTAATGGTCAGTTTTGTATACACTTGACCACCCCTTTCTTTCTAGAAATGATTTCTTAACTTCATGACAGTTTGGTTACTTGAATTCAAGGGCTACTGCTTTTTCATGTTCAGACTTACTTTTCCAGACCATTAAATAATCTTGTACTCCACAACTCAGTATCTTTTTAGTCTGTATTATTCCATAGAGGTTTTCACCAAGGCTGATGATTTAAGAACCATGTATACCAGCAATGACTAACGGAATGTTCTGTGATAATAAACATATTCCATATTTGTTCTGTCCCATTTAGTTGCCACTCCTAATAATTAAAATTTTAAAATTTAGTTGCTAGTCACATTAACTACATTTCAAGTGTTCAATATCTGTGTGTAGATAATGGCTACTACACTGGATAGCACACATGAACATCTTAACGCCTATCCCCCACATTGCATTTCTCTTTTCCAGCTTCATGTATTATTCAACATCTCCCTTTAAGTATCTGTGGTTTTCAATCTCACATATAGCCTATTTAAACAAAGCACTCACTACTTCTTTACTCACTACTAATTTTTTCACTATTTTATCTGCTTTGCCAAGCATTTCTTGTTCAGTAAGTAACACTAACAGTTGTTCCAAACCATGGATTAATTTGTTTTTTCAGTGCTATTGGTAACTCGCTATACATTTAGAAAGTCCTTTCCATTATACTTTCCAGATATGTCCTGTGTCTGACTATATCTCTCTAACACCCTAGTCCAAGGCACCATCATTCCTTGCCTTGGCTGTTACAATAGTTTCCTAACTGCTCTATCTCAATTCTTGTTGCCCTACTATTCATTTTCCTCAGTAGCCATAAGGATCTTTTAAAAATAATAATAAATCAGGAAACACCTGTATGTTTAAAACTCTCCAATTGCTTTTTATAAATACTCAGCCTCATCTACAAGGTCTGAGTGTTTTGATTCTTTGTTGACTTTTATAATATTTCCTTCTACACTCATCTTTATTTATTTTGCTGTGGCCATTCTGTTGACTGAGCACACCAGGTTATTTCTCCTCTGGAACCCTTTTACAGTACGGATGCCTTATTTTTATAATTTAGATCTTACCTCAGATAATCCCCCATGACGGTTTAACTCAATAATGACTCCCAGAACTCTCATGTGTTCAGAGGCAGGGATTTTGTAAGGTAATTTTATCATGCTGTAGCTCAGTAGTGTTGTAGAATAGTTTCTTTGGAAATGACTCTTCATTCAAAAGTATTCCAGGTTCTTCTAGACTCAAACAAGAATTGGATGAGATGAGCCTAAAACAGTGCCAAGTGTTAATTTGAAAAGTTTGAGTTAAATGGGTATGAGAGAAACTAGTTGTGAAGAGCAAACTTGGGCAAAACAAAGAGAAAAGAAGGTTTAAAAAAAGTAAAAGTACATGCCATGTCTGAGAAATGTGGCATGAACTACCATGAAAGCTCATGCATAATAGTAGCTTTCCTGATGGCCACTCTTCTTTTATGCCATCCACATCTTGTGGGAGCTCCAAGAAGACCAACATAGTTGTTGCTGTGGGATCTTATAATTGACCAGTCCCACTTGCCTCCCCATCCAGCTTTTCAACATCTTGCTCCTTATCTCCCACATCAGTAGGACTTTAGTTCAAAGAGGCAGGACAGTGGGGATGTGACCTGGAACAGTATCTTTTCCTCCTTGGCTCCTGCATTCTCTCTTTGCTTCCTGGCTGCCATGACGTGAGCAGTTTTCCTCAGTATCAGACTCTTTCACCATATAGTTTCTGCATTGGAGCCTGACAACCAGGAGCTGAAACTTCTGCAACTGTAAGCCAAAATAAACCTCTTTTCTTTTAAGATGTGGGAGTCAGGTATTGTGGGGAGTGGCTGAAACTGGAGGTCTGTTATACTTGTGGGGTTACGGCAAGGCCAGCCCTGAAAACACAAGGTACCCCAGATAAGCCATGTGAATAAGTTGATAGGCAGAGGGGTGTCAGGTGACATCAGCCTGCCGAGTGTATGAATAAATGTGCTGCAGTCTTTGGACAGTTCTTTTTCTCCCATTAGGAGAGAGGGCTTCACCTGACCTTAGCTTTCTGTTTTCTGACTCTTGTCTTCATTTCTTCATTCTCCACTGTCTGTTGCCCAGGGATTTTAAGAGCTGTGCTGGATGCAGCAAAGGTATTTTGTCCCAGCAAAGAGAAAGCAATTAAGACAGTCTCCATTTACCCTAATTAAAATAGCACCTGCCTTTCTATCACTTACTATCATATTAACCCTCTTGTAATTTGTTCATTGTATTTGTTATTATCCAAATCATCTTATTAATTTACTTACAGATTGTTGATGTCTCTCCTAATATAGTACAAGTTCATTGAGGAACAGAATATGATTCTTAAATTGTATTCCCAGCCCTACTGATTTGACATTTGAAATTGACATTGACTTGTATCATTTAAGGGAGTATTACATTTGATGACTAATTCATAACTACTTTATATCAGAAATATACTGTCTAGGTTTGAGCCCCAGTTCCATCTTGTTTAGCTATATAACCTTGGATAATTTAAACTCTTTGTGTCATAGTTTTCTTATTTGTAAAATGGGACACCTAACAATGCCTCCGTTGTAGGGTGGATAAGGATTGAGTTGGCACAGGTAAAATGCATGGAATATTTGGAACAGCTCCAGGTCCATAATAAATATTTGCTACTGTTATTATTAGTAATGAATATAGACTCCATTTCATTAAAAGGCTCATTCCTTATGCAAGTTTTCAGCAAGGACACTGGAAAGGCAAATGGGTGAAGGAATGATGACGCTTCAGGAATTCACTGATCCTGCTGAAAACATTGGAAACTGTTTATCCCCCTCAAATCAGTGACTCCTAGAATCATTATGGGAAGCAGTTCACAAACATCTCTCACCCACTGAGACATAAAAGAAAAGGGATTTAATTAGTTTAGAGTTCTCACTAGAGGGTTACTGATAAGCAACATCAAACCTTGGGAAAGCCTGCAGAACACCAGTATCCTCCCACTGACACATTTGTCTGACAATGAAAGATGCTAATAATTGTCTTCAACTTTTAGACAAACAGTCAGCAAGGTAAGAAGCAGCTTCACAAATAAGCCAGGAATTAGAATAGTGAGCAGTAGCCAAATTCTTACCCTCTCTTCTTAAACTATTGAACAACTACCATAATTCAGAACTCCAGACACATTGTCACTTCATCCCTCTGATGCTGTGTGAATAAAATACTACTTTCATTTTCCAGAGGGAAGACTGAGACTCAAAGTGTTTAAGGATCTGTCCCCATGTTCTATGCCTCATTAGCGGCAAAGCTGTAATTATTCAAAATTATTCATTCAGTCCATATATATGTGGATGCATGTATTTCCCCAAATGACAATATACTGGGAATTAGAAGGAAAATTTACAGAAATATATCAGCGAAGTGAGTAACAACTATAGTGACTACAAATATTCATCCGTACACATACTAGGTACTAGTACTTATAGGCTCTAGTGAGACCCAAAAGAAAAATAAACACACCCACTGGGCTCACAGAACTCTTATAAAATGTTCAAAAATTTAAGTGCTTACCAGGACCACATAGGTAATGCAGAGGATGAAGATGGTTAAATACTGTTTTTGAACACAAACAAATTTTGTGTGTTAAACACTTATACTCTTTTTCAAAGAATCATTTTTATTAAAACAGAAAATTCTCTTTGGTGTATGTTTTGTTTCACAACTTTGTTGAAGATGGTCTACTTCATTTTCCCCTTTCTTGAGGGGAAAACAGTGCTATGCATGTAGTGATGAATGGCTGCTGACATTTGGTCTCTCTGTCAGAGAGTAGGAGATACAGTGTGACAAGCTACAGGGGCTTCTCTAGGGTGGTATAGCTGCCTGATTCCATATGCCTTCATGATCTGGGCCCAAGGGATTTGTGTGGTCAAAGCCATAAGTAAATACTGAGTTAATCATTTTAGTGCTTCCAAGCCTGGTGAGCCCAAGAGAGCAAGAGGAGAAAATTAAGAGGATTAAAGACCGGCATTTCTGAGCATTTCTTTCCTCTTTTAATTCTTTGATGATGTCTTTAAGCTTATACAACCCCCAAAACTAATCATATCTTGAAATCTAGATTACTTAGTCTCATGTTATTCATTATGTGTGTGTTTCCTTCAGTTATCACAACCCTCCACAAAAGCTTTCAAGGGGCATTAAGAGAGAGGTCAGAGTTCATACCAAAAGATTAAGGGGAGGAGCTAATGATCTGATGTCAAGAAGGTGATTTTTGGGGGATGTGAATTAGTGCTATGAGTTCTAGGCATCTCATCCCTGGTAGAGACTCCTAATAAACTGCTAATTTTGGTTATATAGATTTATTTTTAAGGGAATCTATAGGCTTATTTCAAGTAGATTTATAGGAAGGACAATGAAGAAATGACATAATTATAAAAATAGGAAAACTCATGCTCATCTGAGTATACCCACATACAGTAAAAGGTTTCTGGAATTTTAAAGCTTTCAGTTTCAGTGTTGTTACACTGAAACAATCACTAGAGCCCCCTGTGTGTGTGTGTGTGTGTGTGTGTGTGTGTGATACTTGTGTTAATAGTAATGCTTAAAAAGCAAATATCCTCTAAATTTTCACATTTATAATGAAAGGCATCTCATGCTATTCACACAGTGTATTCTGAAGTAGGTATTACTGTTCTCATTTTGCGGGTGGAGAAGTTGTTAACTAAAACAGTTTACTGATTTATTTAAGGTCATGAAATTGGGTAGTATCAAAATACATATGAATGTACATTTTTCTTTGGGTCTTTGTGCTATATTATACTATGTTTGTTGCTGTCTGGAAATCACTTTAAAAGATTATTATTCATTTAATCCATACCACAGTGAATGTTTGGTTCTCTCTATATTGATATGCTATATGTCCTGAATTATTAGACAATAACTGGAGTTTTGACTTTTACAAGTAGAAGGAGATAGCTGTTTAAATTACAAAATCATTATCATGATTTTCACCAAATTTTGTGAACTTTATATCTTTTCCTTCTTCCAGACCCACTCACAATCCTAATTGAAATTTACATTTTCCATCAGATTCCATCAGATTCTCCACACAGTAAGAATTCTTTTTTTTTTTTTTTTGTACTGGGGATTGAACTCATGACCTTGTGCTTGCCAGGCAGGCACTTTGCTGCTGAACTAAATCCCTGGCCCACACACAGTAAGAATTCTTATGAAATGCCTTGCTGAGGAAAGATAAAAGGACTTTATTGAATATGTTGAGGTTGAACTTTTAAGATGATTCAGTTTTAGAAGACCCTGGTTTAAGCAAATAAATTAGAATTAAATTAGTGGCTATGAAACTGTTTCAATTTCAAGCCTTAATTAAATATCATATCTTTAAGCTACAGAAAGCTGGGCCAATAATAATTAAGTGCTTATTTTTAGAGTAGGTCTCAGGGATAAACGATCCTAGAACCGAAGCCTGAGCTATGGTGTAAAAGATCTGAGGGGGTGAAGGTGAAAAGAGAAGACAGTGTGACAGTCAGGAGGATGCATGTGAGTGGTTAGAGTACTGGGTAGGAAGGGAGTGGGAATGAACACTAAGAGGGTGGAATTGGACATTATCTGTAAAGCAAACTAGATACACTTAGGTCTCTTCACACATGAGATGAAAATAGTATGTGCTTCAGGGGCTTGTTTTAAGGTTAAACAGAATAGTGTAGACACAGTGCTTAGAACACAGTTCAGGACATAGTAATTGCTTGCTGGTGTCAGCTGGTCTTATTTTTCTGCTCTGTTTCTATGATTGATTACTCTCTACTTAAATTTTCTCGCAAAGTTAACATGGGGTCTGGTGACCTTCTGGTTGACTAACTAGATCAACTGTGTTCCTTCTTTTAGCCTGGAGCTTGTGATATTTGGTGATGAGGACAATTTTAATTAAAAGAACAAGGGGTCACTTACTGAGCAAGTAGTCCCCTAGATTTATGCTATTTATGTTGTGGAGGTTTGATAATCTGTAGCAAATTCCTTTGACAGATGTGTATCTGTGGCAATTTTTCAGTGGGCACTGTCAAATTAATTAATCACCAGGCAATTTATTCTAAATTGAATGGTACTACTGCATGCAGAACACTTTTGTTTGCAATTCTCAAATCATCTCAGTTTAAATTAAATCTATTAAAATTCTCTATTTCAAACTATTTTTTTTCAGTCATATATGCCTCAATGGCCACAGTGTTCCTCAGGGTAGCTTTCTTTCATTAATTTGCCTCTTTAATGTTGGCAGGTTAATTATTTTCTGACACTTTGTGCTATTTTTTTTATGCTATTATTGTCTTGAAAACCATTTACTGCCCATATTGGGGTGTCAAGGGAGGTTTACGTGGTTGACATAAAAAGTGGGAGGGAAGATCGTGAGATCATAGTTGGGGTTTAACAAACAATGTTACTCTGTGTTGTTGACCAATAGGTCACCAATGAAAGGAGCAATGTCAGGAGAAATGATTCTTGTGCCAGCTATTTACCAGAGTTCCAGGAATGTACTGTAACAAGCAGATGGTGCAACTCAGCAGAGGACAGGTTGTTGTGCTATTTTGCTTACCTTTCCTTCACAGATCTCCAAGAAACACAACTAGCTTCAATAAGCCCATTCCCCTCACAAAATCCTAAATGTGTGCACATTACTTGGTGGAGGCTTGTGTCATCTTTTCAGATATATTAGGAGTCACTTCTGAGATTGGTAAAATAAGATTTCCCTTTCCCTTTTAACTTGAAATCACCTCTTGTCTTGGGCAAATGGATTTGGTCCCTGGCCTATTGTTTCTTATCACAGAGCCCTCAATTTAATTCATTCATGCTACTTACAGATTTCTTGTTTAGTTAAAATTCACTAGCTTGAAAAGTACTTCTTAAAGGCTATTTTTATTTCTGTTTTTAAATTTTTTTAAAAATTTTTTACTTAAGAGAAAAAAGATACAGAAAAGAAAAACAAAAAGCAAAAGATACAAACAAATAACAACAATAAACCCAAAACAATAATAGTATAGGTTTTCAAAACAGGATGATAGGAATTTAACAATGGTTGTAATATTGCATATTGTTACCTTCAAGAGGGTTGCTTAGGTTACCAGATACTGACATGTAAAATTGATTTAACCATATGAATATTAACTGTTCTTTTCCAAGAACTAATACAATTAGTAGTACAGTCATCTTAGCTACCTTATGTATGTATATACAAATTTATCTTTTCCCTTTTCCCTTCCTTCTTTCCTCCTTTCCCCTATCCCACTTACTTTTTCTCTTTGAACAGTTTTAAAGGGTATTTTTAAAATATAGAAGATACTATGTATTCATTTAATTTCTAGAAGACCCGAGTAAAATGAACTGCTTGCAAAAAAGCACGTATCACGTGTCCTTAGCCAGGTCGTCTGAGCTGAAATAACATATCACAGGGTAGAATTCTCGAGTAAGAAGCCCAGGCCCCTTTGTTCAGCAAAGCCCCAGACTACCCATAAGTGTATGCACTCCAGTAACGACGCCCACCTAGGAGACATGAAGGCAGTGGCCAACTGGCTCAGGAGGCTGGTCACAGCAGCTCCAGGTCTCTTCCAAAATCCTTTTTGGGATAGGATGGTAGCTAAGAGGCCTATCAACCTGTGAAAGGGGAAGTTGCTTGAAAAACTTTTGATTTCTGTAAAATCTGGAATAACACAGAACTATTCAGAGGTAAAAAAGGAAAAACTCCACAAGTATAATACTTCTTCAGAAGCATAATGGGATTGTTCAGCACTGTGGGCCTCACCATGGCAGTTTTCCTCTCACACGTTGCGTGGAAGATTAGAAGTTTGCCTTAGTAATAAATGCTCCAGTGAGTTTTATGATTGGGAAACTTTGGGCTAGTAGGACTATGAGACAACTTCATGCTTCAAAAGTTGGGTTCAATGAGGAGATTTGCGGAGTTAGTTCTAGAAAAATCAATTAAAAGAATGCTGAGAATGCACTAAACAGTTCACTCACCGGGCTGGGAGTGAGGGAGTAGGGGAGCTGCCACCAACACCTGGGTTATCATGGCCAACCTAAGTAATATTGTTATCCATCGTTATCCATTCACCAAACATTGCCAAGTAAGGACCAGGCAACTGGCTGAATCAGGATTCTGAAACCCAGGTGGCATGTCAGAAGGACAGGGATAAGGTTAGGGTTAGGGGTCAAGGGTGTTCATGCAACACCTTCGGGTTGTCAAATGATTTGGTTTCCTGCTCTATCAGCACTTTTTCTAGTCTTGCTGAAGCATTCATCATTTCTGGCCCTGCAGGCACTATCATTCCTTTGTGTATTTGTTCAATCTGCTTCTGCTGGCTTAAGTCTCCTATTTTTTTTAGCTTTCCCAAAGGCTATAAAGTGCACCTCCTTTTGGAATACCTCTGTAATAACCCTTTCAAAAAAAGGCCTCTCTCTTCTCTGTGGTCCCACAGCAGTCCCTGGCTTTAGGTTTTGTTGTGTTTGTTTTGTCACATTCCTTTCTAGTACGTTGTAGTTTAAGGAGATTAGAACTCAAGGGCAGGGATCATGATGCCATTATTTGTTTCTGCCTCAACATTCAGCATAGGGCCTGCTATAGAGTAGGCAGCTGATAAGTAAATGCCTCTTTCTTTTCCTCTTCCTGGGTTGGATGAACTGGATTTACTTTAGTGGTGCCTTAGGTACCTTTTTTTTCTTTGTTTTTGTGATGCTGAGACTGAACCCAGAACCTCATAATGCTGAGCATGTGTGTATAAAACGCAGCTTCACTTAAGTGTTACTGAACTTTTGTTGTTTTTGACTTCTGAGATGTATATATGATGGGAATACATCGTATTTTAAAACACTGAGGCCCAATCTTTTTTTTTGGCTGATAAACTGCCTGGGGTGCAGTTTGCTGGTGACTTCTGACTCTTGTGGTATCCTATCACAACATATCTGCTCTGTGATGGCACTGCAGCCTCTGCAATGCCACATGAGGTTATCTATCACTTACCTTGATGAAACCCCCGACATAAGTCTACGTAGTGAATAATAGGTGGAATGTCTTCTTTGTTCCAGTGCTGTTAGGGTTATTTTCCCTGTATATTTGTTCCAGAAACTCATGAGATGGGCAATGTATTTCTATACTTGTCTAGATCTTTACAAGTGCTCTAGAACAGCTGTTACCACTTCAGGCTGTGTGTACGTGCTTGCACATATGTGTGCACACACACGCGCGCAGTTTTCACTGCTAAGAAAATTTCAAAAATAAAACTGAAGCCTCTCCTGTCCTATCCCCAAATTCTTGAGAAGACTGACAAACAGGCTTCCAACTTTTACTTTTGTCAGACCAGAACATTTAATGAAATGTACAGCTACTTTTTATCAGCATTAATTCTAAAATAAAATTAGCATTAAAAATAGAGTACCACCATCAAATGTCTCTACGTGAGCTTCATGAACATCTCTCTACATTGTCCTTTGTGGCCTTTTTGCCGTGACTGGTAATAACTTTGACCCATATGGACTGATAAGCTTCTCATTGTGAATAGCTATTTTATGTCTTTCTGCTGCAGCAATGCTTCCTAGTTCTAAATCCTTCTTTTATTAAATGAACTAAAAATAAAAAATAACCTGGAATCATGGAGCTTTAGGCATGGGGCTGGAAATTCTGGTTAGACTATAATGTTGCTGATCTTGGTCCTTATGACTTTACTTGGTAACTTAGGTTTGACACTTGGAAACAAAAAAAAACTATTTTTTGGATGAAGTTAACATTACGTTAAATTCCTGTTATCACAAAACATGGATCCAGCTGTTTATGAAACTATAAGAACAGTATTCAAGTTGGTGATATACAATTTAAAAGAAAACCAATACTCTAAAATTTTTTGTATAAAATACTGACAATTCATTTTGAAAATATTTATTGTATCTTAACAACTAGAAAATGTGATTTTTAGATTGTTCACAATGATTGTGATATCTGGAACATTTCTAAGCATCTGTTTCACATTCTCCATCTGGAATTAATTTCTTTATCCTTTGTAAAGGACTTGAGGAATCTGAAAATAAGAGCCATGAAACCTCTCAAACAGTTTTGGTCCTCGAAAGGATTAAGACCTTGACATTGGCTATTAGAATGAATTATACCTTATTTTCATCTCAACAGATTTGTGAAAAGACACAGAAAACAAAACAAAACAGGAACAAAAATTTTTCACTGTTATATTGCTTCATATTACATCATTTCACTATCTTCTTTCTTTATTTTTAAAATATTTCTTTTATTAAGTGAGCAGGAAAATACATGGTTGAACAAATTGAAACTACAAGGTGTGTCCTTTACAAGACTGAGTGAAACAAATTCATCAGAAGGCATGGGGCAATGTCCTACAAAGAAACTTCATGCAGTGACATTCAGTGAAGCTGACTATATACAAATACTCAGGGAGGCTTCAGAACTATTGTTACTTGGAAAATAAGACCCTAATATCACTTGGATTTTTTGAAGCTACATTCGGCATAATACTTTTATTGTTGTCTACTTATTTTCGGAAAAAAGTGTTGTGGTTTTTAAATTTTTAGATGAGAAAATGAAATTCAGACTCCTCATATAAATTCTGCACCTATTGCAATGACAATAACTTTAAATGGGTTATTATCTATAGAAATCTAAGTTTTGAAATGCCGTTTTTCTCGGTTCTTTATTACAGCCTGTCTTCCAATCCTGAAACTTGATCTGTGATGATGATTCATGGAGCAAGAAAACAACACCCAGGGTCAGAGCCAAGTGTCTTGCACCCATGATAGCCTTCCAGGAGTGAAAACCTGTAGGATTTTCTAAGCAAACTTTTATTTTTATAATACAGACACTGAAGATAGTTTTCGGTTTTGATATTAAAATTTGATACTAAAATTAAAGTAGCCATATAGTTCTATGTCTTGTTGAATCCCCAAACTCTGTGGTTTATTTCCAGTCAGTTATCCTTCTTATAAGTATTCACTGAGTGACCAGTATTTTCCATGTACTCTTCATAGCACTATGAGACAGACAAGTGGGCAAAGTCGATGCTGTTAAATGCTATGAAAGGCAATAGAGCAAAAAAAGAAATGACTGTTTCCTATGAATCTCTAACAGCAAATAATAGTTGTATGTGGATCAAAAGGAAGGGAACTAACAAGCCATGCATCATGTTGGGGGAGACATTTTTGCAGACTGAGGAGCAGCAAAGGCAAAGACCCCTTGAAGGAGCATGCTTTGAGGATATTGTGGATGAAGTAAGAAGGCCTATGTGGCTGGAGCCACGTGAGTAAGAGAAAGAGTAGACAAAGTCCAAGAAATGGTAGTTGTGGTTGGGCAAAAGGTAGGACATATTACTTCATGGCTTGATCAGCCATGTAAAGATACTGACATTGTAAGCAAGATGGAAGATACTGAGGGACTTAGCTAAAAGATGACACACCTTGGGCTACATTAAAAGTATCATGTCAGTCTTGGATTCAATTTGGATTATGGACACTCTGCAGGTAAGGACAACTGGATTTAAAAAAATGAACTGGGTGTTGTATGTACAAGAAGGCAATTAAGGGTAACAAGATTTTATGGTGTGGAGGAATGAAGCTGCTGACCTAAGGACTTTAGTGGGAATATACTGGTGAGTGGGAGCAAATTTGTTTACTTTTGAGTCTGTCAAGTTTGAGATGCCAATTATGCATCAAAATGAAGATGTCAAGTAGGAAGTTAGACATATAAATCTGGCATTCAGGAAAGAGGTTGGAGATGGAGATAAAAATGTGGGTTTTGTCAGCATGTATATGGTTTTTTTTAATGCCACAAGACTGGAATATACCATTTAAACAGGGTTTGCCTAGTGCTGGGCCAAACCCAGAACTCTGCAAGAGACTAAGAAGGAGTAGCTGGGGAAGGGAAGAGAACATAAGAAGACTGTCCAACAGCTAAGAAAGTACTTGAAGAAGAAAGTAGTTATGGTGTCAAAGAGCAGAGAGGAGTCAAGCAGCACTGTATTAGAGACCTCATCAATGCATTTAGTCTCATGATCACTAGCATCCTTAGCAAGGCTACTGTGTGGGATAAAAGGCAGACTGGAGTTGGTTCAAAAGACCAAGGAAGGAATAAAGTTTAGACAATAAATATACAAACTCTTTTTGGGGGGAAACAGACAAGTAAGATGGTGAAGGGGGGAGTGGGACCAAGCAGGGTGTTTATGGCAGGATATTGTGCAGCATGAATGTACTGAAATCCTCCAGGAGAAAAGGAAAACAGGTATTACAAAAAAGAGAGGGAAACATCACTGAGAGAGTGGTCTTTGTTTTGAGAGGTTCAATGGGTATACTTAGAGCAACTGAGACGAACAGCCCACTACCACTTATGGAGCTGATGTAGTAATTGGTAATGCTAAATTTTACTAGACAAGATCAGGAAACCAAGAGTCAGTCAGGATCTTTGGAAATTGTCTTATTAAATATTGAAATCATCAAGCATTAACAAAGAGTGATGTTGGAGAAAGTGAGCCACGTGCTAAAATACTTGAGCAATGATGGGGAGTGACTGAGAGTAAAGCAGGGACTTTATAGGCAAATGTCAAGAGATTCATCGTGGTGGGTAGTAGAGGTGGGGAGGATCATGGTCTGGAAGTGGCAAGGACAAAGTGTCCTACTATTTGTATTTCATTATTCATATTTGACAGAATAGAGTAAAATAACAATACTTTGGGGCATGAATATAGGAAACCTTAGTTTAGAACCTACCAAAGCATTTCTAACTATAGTGTGGAACAAGTGTAAGTACTTCCTAAACAATTGTTGTAGGAAGGAAAAAGAATACTTCAAAGCAAAAATTTCATATGGGAATACACCAGGTACAACTATATTCAATTTCTGTAAATTTTTGACAAAACACTTAGAGATTAAAAAATAATTATAGATACAGCAAAATGAGTTTTCCCTTCTAATATTATAAACTTGGCATCTTTCTACAGCTATGTTAATACTGTAAAAAAGATAGCTAAAATGCACAAAAAATAGTTTTATGGCATCCAATTTTAAAATTCACAGAAGTTATTGTTCTTTTTTCTCTGCTGCTACCTAGTTTTTGAAATTCTGATTCAGGATAATTTCTGAGGTGTCTTAAATGAGCCATAATGTGTATTACTATTCCTTGACACTTACCCAAGGGATGAGATAAGAAAAAGGATGATGGGCACAGATATTTGCCATGTACAAATCATGATCCATGGCTGGAAATGAAAACTCGCCTTCCCACCAGCATTTGTTGGGCCTCAATTGTGCAGTAAAATTTGGTACTGATAAAATACACCATTAAAACCCCGAACCTTTTCATGCAAGGACTGAATTACTTTGCAAATAACTAAGTAAAGCCAAAAATCTGGAAGCTTTAGGAAATTTTTATTTTTAGCTGTACTTTTTAGTTTTTCTCTAAATGCTTGAATATCATGCACACAGATACCAAGATTTTGATCTGGATTTAAAATAGCTCAAAAGTTACTGAGGTATTTTTGTTTAAAAATATTTTTTTTTGGAAATTTTTAATCATGGTGCATTCTGACCCTTTGCAGGATGGCATGTCTGGAAGAATAAAGTTTGAAGCACAGGGTTATGATTTCATACTGTTCCGCATTATGCAAATGTTTGTATAATTTAGTTATCTATGGAAAATTTTCTAGAATAATGATACAGTATGGAAATCAAAACACCTTAAGAAAATATTTAGTGGAAATGTTTAGATTGTCAGTTTTGAACCTGTAAATTCTTAAGAGGTTTTCTTCTTTGCAGGGGTTCCTGCAAAGAGGTCAGTTTATACCCATCTCACGGGAGGCAGCTCATGTTAGGGTTGCTGATATCACTAGTGAAGGCTAAACTACAGTGACAGAAATACTGGCAGATAAGATAAATCTGGGCTTTTGGATTTTTGTGTTATAACTATGTAGACTTGGTGTCAGTTTTTGGTTGATGAATTGGTTTATTATTTTTTGTTTGATTTAGTTAATTTAAAATTTTTAAGAGTGAGCTAAAAGATAACTAACAGTTTATGGAAACTGTTGAGATGGTCAGAATATAGTATGCAGAGAAGGTCTGCACAGTCAAGTGCAGATTCAGAATTGTCACCTGCAGATTATAGATTTTTCTCACATGTTCCTGCAGAACATTAAGATTAACCCTTAAGTTTGACCCATAACTGCATCTTTCTTCTTAAAAACAATGCAGCACATCTAACATCTCAAAGCAATCAGCACAGATACAAGTGACGCCTGTTCAAGCAGACTTTCAAAGACAGCACATGCTAACACAAAGAACTCTTCCATGTTTCAAGAATATGATGACAGGACCTAATACACATAATAAGGACAGCCTTTCATTTTTTTTTTTAACTTCATGGAATATAACGTCAGACTTCAGCCCTTTCTGGCAATGTACAAAAACAAATGGCTCCAGCCTGAATAACACATTTCCTTCGAACCTACTGCACGAGAAGGACTAGAGACATCAATTACCAATGAGTCACAAAAGCAGACAGAAAACTGTTAGTAGGTCATGCCAACAGGAATTAAGATGCTTTAAAAATATGTGCTTGATGTAAGGTGTATTAGGAGTGCATTTTAGAAAGCAATGTTGAAGTGCTAGAAAAACAGAGCCTCTATCCAAGTAGCCTTGTGAAATATCACCCAAACCTTAATCAATCTTGGTGAATGAATAAACAGGTTTAGGTCTGCTTGAAGCATTATTTAAAAGTTTCTAAGCTGGGTATGGTGGTGCACGTCTGTAATCACAGCATGGAGAGACTGAGGCAGGAAAACTGGTGCAAATTTGAGGCCCGCCTGGGCTACATAGTGAGTGCTAGGTCAGCCTGAACTACATAGTAAGAATTTATCTCATCCTTCCCCTTCCACCAAAAGGTTTCCAAGAAAAACAGTGAGATGTGTCTAAACAGATTGATTGGAGTTTATATGAAACTGTTTATATTGTGTGCAATGACAATGGTATGAATGAAATTGGCATGGGGGAGATTCTCATTATTTGAAGGGACCTTATAGCTCATTTGTTTCTACCAACCACAGGATTCAAGAATCCAGGGTATACTATCCCTGACCAGCACCCAGGAAGGTTGGTCACCTGCCAGACTCTGTACAAAGATTATGGTATGGACAGGCTCAATGAATTTTGGTGGATAGTTATCAATTAAGTGCAATGATGACTGACTGATCCAGTAGAACTTACTTTGGGGGTAAGATTAAGGTTCTAGGTACGAAATCCCCTACAGGAAGATTAAAACTAGATATTTTTACGAAGACATCATCAAGATGGATGAAGCAAACACCCTTCTGAAGGAAAAATTACATCAAACTAAAAAGTTGGATACTGTATGAGCCGCAAGAATACAATTCTGATTTATTCTGCATGATGTAGGTCTTATTATGTTAGGGCTGGGGCCTGTCCTGATGGAGAATCTCTCTTTTTGAAGAAGAAAGCTTCAAGGAATTCTACAAATATATCTTAAGGAGCAGATTTGTAGGGGACTCTTTTAAATTTGGTTTTGCCTTAATCTAAGTGTTAAAGATTTGTACAAAAATATAAAAGGCATGGCTTGATGGTTAACGTCTGTGTTTTATTGTTGTTGGCACCAGAAAAGCTCATGTTCTATGTTATGTCACTGTACATACTGTAAACAAGACTGCATTAATATTGTTTTATGATTTCTTGTTTCAATGAATCTAGATTTTAAAAAATACATTCACAAACTACCTTATGTTTGAACACAATGATTCCCTTTTATTTCTTAACTGTACCCAAAATTCCCACAATAAAAAATCATTTAAAGCTGTGTGTTTTGAACTTATCACTTAGAAATAAAACAGAACAAAACAAAACATAAAAACAAAGATCAGTTTGCAACATAATTTAAAAAAGCTTCTGGTTTAAAATACCACAGCAGCAATATAAAGAGCTGGTGGCAATCACATTCGGGGATGAGACCCAAATCAATGTATTTTCGTTAACATCAACATCCAATTACAGTAGTTGTTAAGTTCAATCCAAAAAGTTTATTGCTGAATTTGTTCCATGGAATTTGTGAATATACTATTGTTCAGCAGCATAGTCACAGCAGTAAAAATGAGAACGGGATGATTTCATTGCTTTTGAGAGCTAAAGGGACCATGATGAAGACATCTTGGTGATTGCCCGAAGATAATCCTCAATTGCATTCCTATGTTACCTGGTTAAAATAAATGCAAATGGCAACTACCTTTGGGGGTGGGTAGGGTATAAATATCTAGTCCAGAACCCAGAATATTTCCTTTTCCCTCCCCTCCTTGCCCAAACTACCAGATTGAAATGGCACCATTTTCCTAATGTGTGTTTCGTTCTCATTAATAGTATATCAGCTGCTCTAGTATTTAGGCAACATTGGTAGGATAATATTTTTTGTAGAGGGTGGGAGGGCCGTGTTCCATTTACAGTAATTGCTTTCTCCAAAATAAGCCACATTAATTTTTGTTGTTGGATTCCCGCTCCCACACCTTTTTAAAAGAACAATTTGGCCAACTACTGTTTTGTTTTAAAATATTAAATACACCTGAGATTGCCAGTTGAGCTCTCTATATGTCTCCTGGAGATAACACTGCTGTGATGAACAGTGAAACAAAAATTAACAAACGAGGTAGGTTAAAACAGGAAGCGCAACATTGATATCGTTTTGTAACACCTTGATACCACAGGCGGCCATGCTCGTAGCTTTGGAAAAAAAATCTCAGACAGTCACGTAAAAGTTCAAATCATTCGAGTAAGAGTTTATAAGGACACAAGTCAACCTGAACTAAATACACATATCTGCACAAATGTTGTTTACCATATGTTGGGTATTTTGGAGGAAGGTATTAGGGTCTCAAAATTTTGGCCAAAAGCCTTGCTTTCAAGTTCTCTACAATCTGAGCCTGTTGTGTCTGAGGCAGGCTCAGAAGTCTAGTCCCTTCTCTCACCAACTCAGGGAAAACACAGGCAGCTCAAAAACATTTATTATTAAGTTTCTTTTTTCAGTCACAGTTTTCATTTTGAGAAAGTGGCACCCTCACGAGAGAGTCGGGAGTGTCCAGAGACTGGATGTCATTCTCTCCCCAATTCCCAGAAGGAACTCAGCAAAGTCTCAGTCTTAACGATGCCCAAACCAAGTGACTTTGTGTATTTTTAAAAGATTTTGTGTGTGTGTGTGTGTGTATATATATATATATATATATATATATATATATATATATAGTTTTTTTTCCCCAGAAGCTCTTTCTGACCCGTCTGTCATCCTACCTTTTGCCCTGATTTGTTGCATAACAGCTGAGGGAAAGTTGTATTACCAGTCCCTCCTCAGTCTCTGAGTCACTCCTTGGTTGCTAGGCCCACTCAAGTCAATGGCATTTCTATCCCATTCAGTATACTCCATTCTTTAAAGAGCCACATAAAAATATGGCCTGTCAGACTCAAAAAAGTGGTAGTTGATTTTATTAGACTAAGGCTAGTAGTTTAGCCATTTAAAATCTATTTCCCCAAAGAGGGGAAAACTAGTATTTTTCTTCTCTTTTAAAAATTCATTAGCCAGTTGCTATCAAAAAGCAACTATTTGGGTTGGTGAAGGCAAGAGAGTTCTTAAATTATCCCCACTATGCAGTTATGGTCTTCAGTGTAAGGAGATAAGGTACATTTATTGTGCTGTCTCTTACCATTGGAAATGGGAAATTTTACAACATACTTTATACTTAAAACTAGCAGGCAGACAGAATTAAAAACAGACTCGTTTTCTCAATATGCATCTCTCCCATTCTTATAAAATAAGGAGGTAAAGGAAAAGGTAAAAAAAAATTCAAAAGCCACCATAACACAGCTTAATCATAAGAGCACACAATGTTTGTTTCTATCCCTAACTCCAAAGGGCACATGGTCCATCTCTGTCCACATATAACGTAGCATCCTTGGGGGATCTCCTGGACATTCCTGCCGCCTTTTTCTCTCCTTCTCAACAGGCTGCAACACTGAAAGATGGACTGTTTTGGGAGGGGTGGAGGAAGAGGAAAAGGGGAAAGAGTATGTTCAATCAAGCCTTCTGATTCTGCCTCTAGACTGGCATAAGTCCACATGAGTTATGTTCTTTTACATTAGAAATAACGCCATGAAGATAAGTGCCAAGTGCTCTTCTGTTACCAGTTCATCATGGAATTTCTGTTGAGGGTCATGAAAAACACTTGGCTACTTCCTCCAGATCGCACGGATGCAAAAAATACCTGTTTGAAATTAAAAACAAGTTAGTTTGACTGCATGGTTTTTTTCCCTCTTTTCTTCAACCGTCCATCCATTTCCTTTCACATGTCCTATCTTTGCCATGTGTCAGCTCTTAGGAATCCCAGTGGCTAGTGCTTATAAGTGCCTTTGGAGACAGTGCATCCAATGTAAACATGCCTGCCTATATTACTATCGTTGATACTATTACTCAGTCCAGTACTGGCCTCTAGGGACACTGCGGGGTTCTCTGTGGATTATGACATCCCTTTGGGTGCTCACATTTTAAAAGGGAGTTGCATGCTAGGACAACATGCTAGACTTTTGGCCTATGGCACAACAGGTCCTTTGATGGTTTCTAGAAAGGCACAGAGGCTCCACTTCTCTTCCTCAAAAATGACACAAAGACTTATCAGGATTTAAGAGAATCCCTGCAAATTCCCAAAGTCATGGGCAAATTTTGGGCCTACTAACTATTTTATAACTTCAGTTTTTAATTTTTAAAAATTAAAAAAAGGAACATTAATGGCTATGGTCAGATTGGGTAGTAAGTGTTTAATGCCCAATTGCTTTGGCATTTCAAGAGTTAACACTTAGTGTCTCTGCTGATGCTGGCATATCCTAGGCAGAATGAGATAATGGCATTAATAAGTAGAACCATAGTCCATTAGGTCTGAGTCTGTTAAACCACTTTATCAAGCAACAGAGAGAAGTGAGAAGATCTGCGTTACTGCTTGCTTCAGCTGAATGTAAATGAACCACTGTCCCAGGAAATAGTATTTTAGGCTGTGGCACAGCCCTTCAGTCAGCCAACACCTAATTTTGGCCAAGGCATTTGCTTTTGTCACTAGTATTAAGTCTCTGCTACTTCATTTACCCAATTTCTTTAGAAGAATGCTCTCTTCAACAACTTCTTAAGAAGTCCATAGAAATGCTTGTCATTCAGTTAATGCTACATATGAAAATAAAGCTACACTTGGGTTCAAGGAATCAAAAGGGGAAGGACAGAGAGGACCATGGAAAGCCCTAATGTAGAAAAGAAAGGGAGGGATGCTGTTCTCTCTGGTTGTATGTCCTTGGTTCTAAACCTTTGGTCCCAGACACTGGTGTGGTCTCAGCCTGCTCCCAAAGGTATGGGCCTGGATGAACAAGCTGCTAGGGTGGATCGTCAGGGACCTAGAATGCAGGTGTCCAGATCCAGATCACTCCTACTCTCATCATCCCCAGATACTGGGTGGGTGCAGAGTCTTACTGTGTGGGGTCTGTTTTCTGACATGCTCTTAAGTCCTTGAGACTACCCCTGCTACCCACAGCTACTGTGCACCTGTATCACTCCAAGTCAGAGTAGCTGGCCGGAGTCAAATATGGTAGGCCAGGCCCACAGCGCAGTGTTGATGAAGACCATTCTAGCCTCTGGGGAATCAGGTTAAGCAAAGAGATACAACAGTTCAACTTATTACATTATTTTCTGTGGGTGTCTATGTTTGCTGCTCTGGAGGCAGCACTTCTATTCTAGCCATAGCCACAAGGGATGAATTTACAAATGTAGTACATCTTAACTACTAAAAACTTCTGAGTTACTCTAGAGGGAGGACAAGGTAGAAGCCACACTGCTACAGAATACCCCACAGAGGTGACTAGTCATGCTACATGGACACAGCTAACTTCACTGGAAAACAGTCCCTGTATGACATTTCAGAAGAAATATGGCTGGAATGACACAGGACATGGCACTAGTTGAGTTTGTGATTGTGTATTTCTTAAAGAATGGATGACATTTTTAAAAAGCTTGTATTTCTACATGTCAGATGTTTTATACTGATGGGTGAATACAATGTGAGAGTTAGGTCCTAACAGTGATTTTGCAAAGAGTCTAAAGGTGGAAGTATAAAGTTGACCCACTGTGAGATAACAATGATGGACCAACTGCTCTAAGTGCTTAGGAGAATTTGGGATGTCTGTTGAGTTTTTGTGGCATGCAGGCCACAAAAGTTACCAAGATTTTACAAGAAAATTTTAGATGCTTTATGTTTGTTTTGATATGTGCATAATATATCTTCAGTGTTCACACGAATCAAACCAAATAATGCTACTTCAAGGTAATATTGATTGGTTAACACAAATGTGATTCAAATCAGTGTAAAGGAAAATGAAGGTTTCACAGGTACCTGGTGGTCTCTTAAAATGCAAACACTAATGCAAATGTTGAAACGGATTTACCTTATCATTTCTTTCACATAGAAACTTTAACCTTTGAGCTCGCTTATGCATAAATACTCCATCCAAATGTCCTGTTTCCACTGACCGGATCTCAATAGCTTTCTCGCCCCAGCCCATTATCTGATTGGAATGAATGTAAGCTGTCAAAAGGAATTTCCAAAACTGCATTAAAAACATTAGATGGGCAATAACTCACAGCATCTGTTCACATCTTAACCACAACAATGACAAACAACTTGAGATTAACACACAAAACAAGTTTTACAAGTGTTATTCACAGATCTTTTTTTTTTTTGTGGACTCAAATGGTTGTTTCACATTTCTTGACTTTCGTTTCATTTGGGGGGTGTAACTGCTGAAGGAGATAAGGAATGGTTAACCTACCCACAGACGTGGGCATTTCTCCCCATTGGAGCACCACATCCTTAGTTATCCGGCCATAGGTGTTCACATACACCCCCTCATCCTCATAGCAAACAAGCATTTCCATTCCATCTGTTTTAGGCAAGATGACAATAGCATGAGGAGTGATATTGCCCTGAATCTAGAAGACAAAGAAAGGGCAAGCATTATGTTTTAAAATGAGATAACATCTCAAGTTTCATCTCTAAGCACTGAAACATTTTTTCCACTTTTACTCTAGAACTTACAATTTGCTTCATTTAGTTTAACCAGGGACCTATCAAATGATAAACACAAATGTAGTTACTAGATCAAAAATCCAATTTGCTTGTTTCTAAAAGCAATAGTATCTTTGGAATACCTACCATGTGCCAATCACTGGGCCTTTTACATATATTCTTTCTAGTCCTTAGGACAGCTTTTCATGGTACATATCTTTGTTTACAGTTAAGGAAACTGCATCTCAGAAGGTTTATGTAATTTAATCAAAGCTGGGCTTGTATTTGGTAATAGAATTGGGATTCAAGCACATGTTTTGCTGATGCTGAAATTTATGTTTTCTGTTAGAATTACTACTTCCAACAAAGATGAGGAGAATGCAAATCAGCTGAATGCGATGGAGAGCATTGAAATGAGGCCAACATGGATTTCTCCCAAACTGGCCATGAGTATATAATACAGCCTGTTTATGAGTGTTTGAACACAAGAATAATCCAAATTAATGGTTTGCTTAGGGAAAAATTTGAATTACCACTCATCAAAATATCATGCTATTGAAATAAATGTAGATTGATTTGCTCTAGGCAAAGAAAGGTGATGTTGTTGCGGTCCCCTGGTTGAGAATGTCTTGGCAGCCCAGTACGTGCTGGATGGATAAGGAGAGCGCTGAGGGTGCGCACAGTGATGTTCCAGCAGTTTAAAAACATGAGCATAATGTAAGAATGAACGAGAGCTGCCTCTCTCTTTCTCTCTCTCCTCCCCTCTCTGTGTATGATACTAAAAAACTAATTTTAAGTGATTATGCTTTTTTTTAGGATAAAGTCTTCAAACTCTCAAAACACCAGTCAGCAGTGGATTAAGCCTCTGATTTTCCTGATGGATTCTATTGTATACAAGCCTAAGGTTGACAGGGATTACACATAGGACACATGGTCTACCTTGAACTAGTTCCAATAAATGAATACATGCAGCATTTCCCTTAAGAGTCATATTTTAGGCAATGTATCAGTGTAGTAATTTGAATACTATATTGTTAGTAAGTAGAAATACAATTTGTAGAGTCCTAAGCCAAATAGTTTAGACCCACTACCTAATTTAATGCTGAGATAACCCTGGGGGATAGCCTTTTTATTCCCATTTATACATATTTATACATGTGAAGGTTGAGGGTTGGAAAGGGTGCTGAACATTTGTGTTATTGAAAATTCCTACATGCTAGAGTCAGCGTATGATCTCCAGTATGTCTGACCCCACCACACACACTGCCCTCATACTGATGATAGAAACTAAAAATAGAGGAAAGGGGTTTTCTCCAAAAAGTTAGTTTATAATCATTGTCTTTCACCCTCCATAAAATGAATTAATCTCCCATCAAAAACTGAAAATGCGAACTCATCTAGAATATAAAATTTATGTCCTTGAAGGAAAACTTCATTTTAACCTAAACCCCAAAGAGAGAATAACAGAATACATGTCAAATAATTTTTATTAAGTGTTACTATCTTTTGAAAGTAATGAACACTAGTTGAATTTATATGATTTATTTATTAAAATCTTTCTCTACTTAGAGAAGGTCTAAAGTCCATGTGCTTTACTGGTTAGTAAAAGCATGATTTCTACTAAAAAATATGCAGAAATAAATATCCTCTATTCAGGCTTCTCTACAGAGAGCCTTTGACGGTCTGCTTCTAGAAACTTACATGAGATGGTATGTAGATATCATAAGAGTTTCCTGAATCAACATCAATTACATGGAAACCAGTGTGTGAGCCAAAAATAACCTTTAATCTCTGACCTTCTTCTACAGTGAGGTCAACAAGCAGAGGCTTGTGCTGAAGATCTGCAAAAGACTATAAACAACATCCCATTAGTTTCTACAATACTTCTTGAAGAAGTTAATTTCAGCCCCTTTTCAGTTGAAAAGCTAGGAGATTTCAGTCCCAGTTTTAAGTCTGTTTAGCTTCCCACTCTAGGAGGAGGAGCCTAGCATGCACTGGTATCCTCTTCTCCAACTCTGGTCCTTCAGAGCAGACAAGGTGGTTGACAGCTGTCAATTTTGAGTATCACTGTATACTGAAAACTTGATGCCTGAGTACTGCTGTCATTTCCTGTTTATTTCTGGCCTTTATCCTCTAGTGAAGTTCTAGTGACCTCTCGGTCCCTCTATTTCCCATGTAGCCAATCTGTGTGTTTCAGAGACTGCATGGAGTTGGAAGCCAGGACCTGCTCTGTATTGAGCCTTTTCAGGATTAAAGAGTATGTTCTAGTAACCATTTCCTTCACTGATTGAATGAGTGTCAGAGTAGCACTCTCTTTAAAGTCAATGTTGAAATATGAGATAGGTTTGGATAATAAGAGAAGAAATCAGGGGTAAAAGACAAGAAGACCTAGGACTTGCATTAGATGCTAAGTTTAAGTAGACAAAGGACAAATAAGAAGGCTTGCCACGTTTATCAAGGTTCTGTGAGCTTGGATCCAGGGTCCAAGCCCTAATTAGCACTCACATGTTATTCTGGTATGACTTAGTAACACCTTTTCTGGACTTTGAAATTTAGGGGAGGGGATGGGGCTGAGGATTTAACTCAGCGGCATAAGCACCTGCCTGATGTCTGACATTTGGGAGAGGATTTGAGAAACCAAAATTGCCTTGGCCATAATATCACTTCCACGTATCACCCTTTCCCCTCATCTTTTGCTAATGTCATTCTCACAGCACAGGAATGTTTGCTCTCCTATCCTTGTACTACGGGAAGGTTGCATCTCCTGCCATCTCCAGTCTTTCCTGTTGAAGTCCTTGCCTTTTTTCGCTTCTCTCTAACGTGGGACTTCTCTGTTCAGCAGAGTGATCTGCAGTCTCTCATGGGCTTTGGCTAGAACCTGATGGCAGTAACATCAAAATCACAATGGCAACTTGATTGAAAAGCTTTTACAAGACAGATTTTGGCAGAACAGTAGCACCATATTGATTCTCAGGAACCATCCCTTAAGTGTTACTAGGATCCTAATGTATTACAAAAATTTCTTTCCATGAAAGCAGGGTCATGGACGGGAGCCCATTTCCACTGAGCCACTGGTACTAATAGAAGTGGGCTTATTCACCCCCAAAGAAAGGTGACATCATATTCCTAGGGCAGCTTCTGCTCCCACATGTGGCATATGTGGCCGGAAAGAATAGAGCCAAAGAGAGATGACAGTTATAAAGGTGGAGAGAAAGAGTGAGGGCCCATGTCGTATAGAGAAACAGATACAGAAACTAGAGGATAAATTGACTTGGACTATGGAAAGGATTTATGTCTCAGAAAACATAAAGGTGCCTACAAATACTGGTCCTTCTGGCCTCCTGGGATCAGCTTTCATGAGCTGGGATTGATGAAACCAGCATATGCCCATCTCACTTCTGTTGAATCTCATTAAAGATCATTCCAACTAGGTCAAATACAGATTCAGACAAGGAGAAAAAAGCAATCAAAATGGAAGAAGGTAGAGAAACTAGGTCATTACTATAGCCAATCAGTCAATACACATTTCAGAGAAGACTTAGTGTCAGGGATATACAGGCATCAGTTGAGTTCTAGAGATTTTATCTAGAAAAGCTCATGATGAGTAGACGAGTTAGAGACCCAGTTTACTCTTGAAATTCAGTACACCACTTTGTGGACAAAATAACAACACTCTAGGTAGTTTTACCTAATTTACAAATATTATGTAATAATAGAACTGGTGTTTTTTCTAGCAAACATTCTATATTAAACGTGTCTTGACGATGATTCATAGATCCCAAATGAAGGAGAGTAAATGTAAATTTCAATTTGACCAATTTTAAAGCATCTTTTATTTAATTTTTACTTTAGAAATATTAAATCCATTAATAGCTATACTTTTAAAATAGGTTTATTGCTGGCACATACAATAAAACTGGCACTGATTTATATGGCGTTATGGTTGCTATACTGTGTCAATTTGAGAAGTTTAGAAATTTAACTGAGATACTCAGTAGAGAGCTAGGATTCTTACTTTGTAAATACCCTCATTCTATGCAAGAGGAGGGCAGAGATTTCATGAGTGCTACATCTGCCCTGGAGGTGAGGGAGTGGCCAGTGTACAGTACAAGGGAGGATAAGAAGAGGCATGCTTTTGTCCCTTTTGTTCTGGCCCCTTGAAGTATTGCCTCAGTGCCATGCAGCTGACTAGGGGCTGAAACCTCCAAAATCTGTAAGCTAAATGAACCTTTCTTTCCTTAATTTTGGTGTTAAATATTTTGTCCCTGCAATGAGAAAAAAGTAACCAAGACAGAATATAGTACCAGTGTTACGACAGTATCTGGCCTTGTCATTCAAGAGCCTTTGGGAATGGTTTGTGGGGAAGAGTTTGGAAAGGTTCAGAGATGTCACCTGAAACAGTAGCCCTGTTCTGTATGGGAGATTCTGGTCAGAGCACAGAAGACCAGAAGGCAGATAGAAATCCTGCCAGTAAAGCCCAGGCTTGGGAGGTTTATGCTGGGAAGGACTGCATTGGGTACTGGACTCCAGATGATGTATGTTGACTTGCAGAAAGTTTGTCTGGGCTTTGCTCATGTCCAGAGACTTTGCCTGAGATTAAGATTAAGATTAAGATTAAGGGCAGTGGACTAATTAATCTGTCAGAAGAAATTTCAAGGCAGCTCAATGTTGAGGCTGTGGCATGGCTATTGTTGGGGGCTTTTAGCCAGATTTATGTTGTGAATCAAGAGCAAAGAGCCCAGCAGGATGATTAAGATGTTGTGAGTTTGGCCAGAAAGCTGTGAACTGTAAAGATAGAGCTGAGACCTTGATTTCTGAGAAGGAACAGAGAAATAAAAAAGATGGCCTGTGGGCATCATGGAAAGAGGCAGTGGGTCTCCACCCTTTGCAGCCTTAAAACTGCAAAAATTAAAGACTTTGCTTGGAGGAGAAAGCTGCAGAGCGCCATGTCCCAGAGTGGCAGTGGAAGCCATGAGAGGTTCCAAAATGGCAGTGGCCACACCGGTTTCCAGAATGGAGGCAACATAGAGTATATGTTTCTCACAATCAGGTTTAGAGAGCTCAGTGATCTAGGCACAGCCAAGAGAGAGAAAAGCCTGGTTACTGCTCCAGCTGGCAGCAAACCTTGGCATATCCACATGCCACTGGTTTTAGGTGAATGGAGAATGCACAAATTTTGAGGTTAAAAAGGCTTCCACCTTGATTTCAGAAGGCCTGGGAGGCCAAGCAGCGTGCCCCTGAGAGGGCGGTGTGTGAAGATGTGAAGGTGAAGCCAAAGGTGCAGTGGAGAACCCAGAAATTTGGAAAAGCCAGGAGCATGAATCATCCAAGGAAAGCTGCAAAGAGAAAGCAAAGCCAGCCCAAGAGGGAAGCTGTGGGACCTACAACCACCAGAACTGCTATAGGGGTAGTGCCACACAAGTCCTTTGAAGCTCACAATTTGCCACAGATTGCTTCAGATGCCGGCTGTGCAACTATACAACTTAATGTCTGCCCTGTTGGATTTTGGGCTTTATTTGGTTCCAACAGTTTATATCCCTATTTGTACCTTTTGGAATGGTAACGTTTATCTTATGCCATTGCATGTTGTAAGTGTTTAACTTTGTTTTCATTTGTATGAGGCCCTGTAGCTAAGGGTTTGGCTTCCATCTCAGAGGAGACTTGGGACTTGAACTTTTCAGCAATGCTGAAACTGTTAGGACTTAACTAATTCTTGCAGATGGGTATAAAGGAATGTGCATAAGTTTTTGGGGAGGGGCAAAGGCAGAATGTTATGATTCTAATGTAATATAATGTGGCTGGACTTAGTACTGGTTCTTCAGGATTGTCAAACCTATGTTATAATGCTCAAGTTATATCTGGAGGCTGGTTTAAAGAAATGTGTCTGTTTGCCAAGTTAACAAGGGACTGATACACTGTATCAACTTCAGAAGTTTAGAAGTTTAACTGAGAGACCCAGCCGGGAGTCCAGATCTTGCTTTGTAAATATCCTCATCCTGTGCAAGGGGAGGGCACAGAAATTTCATGAGTGCTATCTCTACCCTGGAGGGACAGAGGATGGCCTGTATACAATACAGGGAGGAAAAGAGGCTTGCTTTTGTCCCTTTTGTTCTGGCCCCTTTGGCTCGGGCTGCTGCCTTAAGGTGTTGCCTCAGTGTCATGCCACCCTGCCTTGTAGCCAGCTGATTAGGGACTGAAACCTCTAAAAACAGTAAATAAATAAACCTTTCTTCCCTTAATTTTGGGTGTTGGGTATTTTGTCCCAGCAACAAGAAAAAAGTAACCACTGGAAAATAGACCACTGATAGAATCTGAAAAAAAACCAAAATAAAACAAATAAAAACAAAACAAAAAACCAAGCCAGCATATGCTTACTTACCTTAAATGCCATGAACTTATGATATGGTTTAGGAGCCCAAGCATATATCTCTACAGCATTCTTTAAGGCAATCACCAAGAATTTGATCCTTTCATATTTAACTGTAATATAAAAGTTATAAATTTTTTAAAAATCACTGATTTATTGAATATTTTTATATTAATGGGTTTATAAATCATAAGACTTAAGTATATACCTCTAGGGATATACTCCCTAGTTAAGTGTCATGTACCTGGTGTGGAGAAATATTTTAAATGACTCATAAATATACCATTTGCTTTTTTGCTTTATCCTCTCATTCTATATTTTTGAAGTTTCATGGATATTTGAATATACTGGAATATTCTGTATTGCCTCGGCTGGAATCTCACTAGGAAAGCAAAGTGGAGAATCCAAGTAGTTCTTTCGATGATGGAGACAAAAATGTTTCTAAAAATTAAGCTGGTCTCAATTGTTAGAGAGATAATGATCAGTTATTACTCTCTGGTGGTATTTGTTTTGCATTCATGGATATGTCAGCCTGGTAATGTCCAAGCAATGATACAACAAAGGCCAGAAACATTAGAAGAATCACTGGAAGATTTGTAGATTGAATAGGACTCCTGTAGTTCATCGAAGAAATGACATTCTGAAATTTTATTATTTCTTATAGTAAATGTGATTGTTCTGTATTAATACAATATTAGTTTATATATAGAAAATTTAATCACTATTTGGGCTGACAAATGCCGAGCAATAAAGGTAAAATGAAGGAGATTCTAAAAATTTTATTCAACGAATGTTTAGAAGCAGCTTTAAAACTGTTTTCATAATAATACTTAAATTGCATTGCTTTCCTCTGAAAGGAATGCCTGTTCTAAAATAAAGAAAGAAGACCAAATAGACATATGAATCTGAATTCTATCTGGAGTGGGAATGAGGCGCTGCATGTTTTATATTTTGCCAAATAATCAGATAAAAGACAAGGGCAAATTAGAATTCCAGAGTATCTTATCAGGAAGGTACTACAGGAAAAGGCACAGTGTAGCAGCTAAGAATGTACTTCACCAGATTGACATGGAAAAACACTCCCCCATGTGGTCTGGCTCATGAATGATACTCCATTCTTTGAAAGTGCATCACTGTTTTTAACCAGTCTTGTTTAACTGGTTTCTTTGTGACTGGCACTATGCTAGGTACTGGGCGGCACCAATACAGATCTGACTCTGGTGACACATATTTATAGACATCAGTGTTTATTTTCCCCAAGAGCTGCTTTAAATGCATAAAGATAAGCCAACTAATTGAAAGAATAAAGGCATTTAAAAATAAAACCCAAATGAGATGTTATTAATAAACTGCAGTAGGGGAGTGGGGGTAGATATCCTTTCAGGCACTAGGACCTTCAGCTTTCCAGCACCATGCTTCCTTGTGTCAAGGTGTCTGGGCGGGTCATTTAGAATGAAATTAGGGGAAAGGGATGTGGAGATTCAACTTTGGACCAGCCTCCTCTTTCTAGCTGGCAAAGATGACATACTCAGTTTCTTCCAGGACAGGCCAGGGTAGGTAAATTCTTCTCTAAGGCGTGTCCCAGTTTCCATACTCTGTCTTTAATACGTCTGATTGGGTTTTGGCCCCTGTCGTGTAGCACACACAAATGGACCAACTCTACTTTTCACAGTTTCAAAACTGCACCAGGGTTTTCTGAGACTGTATCATGAATACCTCTGAAGCCAAGGCGTTTAAACTACCTGCTACTCCTTTACTGTCATTTCTTATGTTCAATTATGGCTCTTATGCAGTACATATTTTGAAAACTTCCACACATTTTCTTACTTTTATCAGCTTTGACTCAAGCAAGTTTTACAGAGACTTATAAAAAAGTCCAATAGCTCTACAAGGCTTAAGAAAGAGTCCCTGCCTTAGGACTGATTCTCGCTCCCTACCAACAGATATTTGCAACTCTTTTAATTACTTCTTCAATAATTTCTTTCCAGATTTCTAAAAAATATGCTTATTTTGTTATTTCTTGTGTTTTTTTTCCCAATTTCAGACACTATCAACTATTCCACAGTATGGAAAAGATTTAGTTTCTTATCCCATTACCCTTTTCTCTGTAGCTTTCTCTCATGTACATAAACTACATCCTCTCACATACCCCCAATATAGTTATATTTTAAATTTTTGGATCAAGCAATATGAAATGTTCATACTATTACTGTTCACAGTTAAGCCACATAGAAATCATGATTATCTCCTTTCGGGTTTTTCTTTTTTCTGCCTCCTTTCTTCCTACACATCTATCTCTAAGCCCATCTAAATTTCCTGCCAGGAAACATCTTTAACATGGTCAACAGTGCCAAGTCATCTACTCATATCATTTTATTTTTCTTGTAGGAGCACCTTCTGGAGCCTGCATTCTCCCATTCTTCTAGGACTGATTTCTCTCCAGGTTGGTGACAGAATTGTTACTTCAGATTCTCTTCACCATAATTTTTGTATTTTCTTCATTTTTTTTCCTGGATTACCAGATTTACTTCCTTATTTTGGGAGGACATAGCCTCTACTAGCTTCCTAAGAAATGTATGAAGTTTTACTTTTTAAAAGTTCCCACAGGGCCTGAAAATATCTTTATCATGCACTGAAAATTGTGTAACAGTTTGGTGGTGTTACAGGCAGTATTATGTGTCAGTTACTGGGCCATTGGGGGCCATGTATCTGGTCAAATATTAATCTAGGAGTATCTGTGAAGGTAAATCTGCATGAGAATAACATCTGAATCTATAGACGGGTAAAGGCTATTGCCCTCACCAATGTCTGATCAACTGAATAGAACAAAAAGGCTGAGTCCTCTGCCTGTTTTAACTGGAACATCAGTTCTTTTTGGGCCTTTGTAGTCAGGTTCAATTACAAGCTCCTCTTGGGTCTTTAGCCTGCTTTCTGACTATAACGGCTTATCAGTTTTGGTTGTTGGGCCTTTTGACTTGCTGAATACAGCTGTTAGGACTTCTCAGGCTCTATAAACAAGTGAGCTGATTCTGTGTATCTCTTCTCCCTACCTTCCATGTCCCCACATACATATATACATGCACACAACATCTTGGTTGTTTTTGTGGGAAACCCTAACACTGACGGGTTATAGATAACTTGTTACAGGTGTATAATCTTGCTTCCAGAATTCTGAATGCCTTACTCCATGTTTTAAACTACTTCTTTTGCTGAGAAGTCTTAAGCCACTCAAATTACATATAAACTGTTTATTAATTTATTTCCAATCTGGAAGCTTTAAGGACTTTTTCATTTCCTGGGGGCTCAGTTCCTGGACCTTTCTGGGTTCTGTGAAGTGACTGGAGTATTTTGATAATTTCCCTCACTGTAGATTCATAATTTGGCACGTCCTAGTCTGCTAGATCTGTCCCCAGTCACCCAGCTATTATTCGTCAATTTTATTGATATTCTTGTTTTCTGGCTTCTTTTCTCTTGACCCTTTTGACCTTGTAGGTTTATGGCATTTTTATACCCTTATTGTCATTTCAATGGATCCTTGGGAAGAAGTACACATAAATGTTCAAACTGCAGCCTAGAACTTTATACTGAAAGCAATTTTGAACTATTAATATAATTTTTTGGAAACAATTCAAGTATACTTAAGTTTCCAGCAGCACTTTAAACTGGCCACTTAGACACCACTAATATCTGATAGGAAAAACATGAAATGAAACTTAACTGACTAATTCTGACTCAGTTAAACACATAAAACTCGCAGCTCTTTGTCTAGGGACTTACCAACTTTGTAATGTATACAGCCTTCCAAGTCCCCAACAGTGATCCAGCCTTGTTTCTTTTCCACTTCTGGGTCATTGTGTAGTATTCTGTTTCTTAACCATGACAGATAGTAAACTCGTAGCTTATTTTTCTTTCCTGTTGCAATAATACAGTTTTAGTTTCTCTAATTGTGTATGATAATGGAAGCCTCTATTACTATAGTTTATATTATTACTGTAAAGACCACAGCTGTTCGCATGTCAGTAGTTTTATTTAATTAACCCTAAAAAATAGGACAATTTAAAAGAAGACAGAAAAACAAGTTCGGCAAAGTTCATTGTGTTCACAAAATGAGATTGGGCAAATTTATGGTGCTGAGATCCCTGAAAAGAAATATCAAACAAAAACAAGATAGAAAAGCTGTGAGTTTGAGAAAAACTTAACAGGTCCCTTTGATAAACCAATCTGGAGTAAAGAATTCATGGGGTGATAAACATCTAGGTAGTATGGAAGATTTAACATACATGGTTAGATTACTAGAGAAGACGGTGGCTTTTGGGTGCTCCTCTTAAATAATGAGAAATTTAGGCCTGTGCATCTTACTTCTTGGCTAGTTATTTCTTTTTCCTTGGCTTTAAAGGTGTTTTGCTTTAGAGATATAATATATACCAGAAGAGAACTGATTAGCGTGTTGCACAATGGATATGATAGAAGAGTGCATTCAGAATCTAGGCAGTCATGGTGTAGTTACTATACACATTTGTAAAGGATGCTGGGAATAAGTGTTGCTCCTGATAGTAGCGCTTAGAGAGGAGAACCAGTGTCTCCTTTTTTCAAATTCAATGGTTAGGTTCAATGTTGATCTTATGGAGGAATTTGATCTGTCCAATTTTGTAAAAGAATTTGAGGTACCACTGAACTACTATGGATCCAAGGGTGATTCAAAAATCTTTTGCTTCTATTTTCATTTTCTCTTTCTGCATATGTGCCTTATAATAAGAGGAAAACAGTTATACTCCTAAAAGTGAGAATGTGTCATTAACATCATAAAGACTGTGAATTTACTGCTATCATTTCTACTTTTGGGAGGTGACTGGCAGATGTGTGGTTTTAATTTCGATTTGGTAGTGTAGCAATCAAGAAAGCAATTAGCCAGTAAAACAGACTACACAGAAAACTCAAATGATAGGAGGAATTTACTTGGTTATCTTTTATTTGGGGAGCATAAAACTATGCATTCAGTGGAAAGGTAAAATCAAGAGGGAATTATAATCCCAAATAAAGAAAATTTCTCAAAATAGAAGCACAGCTGAAGACCTAAACTCTCCTCAAGGTTCAACCAGAAGTCCCGAACTGTCTCCTCATGTAATGCTCATTGTGAAGCCATGTTTGTAAACTTGGTTGCACAACAGAAGACTTCAGGAGCTTTGGATGTCATTGATGCCTGAGCACCATCCTAGAGATTCTGACCTCATCTGAGTTGCAACCTGGATTGTCCTTTCTCTTCAAGTGATTCAAAAGTGTGGTAGTATAGTTGATTCCATAGTTGATGGAGTGGGGGAGGGAAGAAGGCTTGAACTCCTTCAAACACCATTAAGAAAAAAAATTTCAATGAAATACACTCTTCCAGGGTATTTTCTAAATCTGTCAGTAATGGAACCTTACCATTTGAATCCACGTATTTATAAAATATTTCTTTTAGGAAAAAGAAAGTGGCAGACTACAGTAGTAATGATTCTCCTACTCTGCATTCTTTGCGGACTTCACCAAATGGTGCAGTCTGCACCAGTGGTGCACTTGCCAAAACATCAGTGGACTGTTAGCTGAAGCTGTTTTGAGAAGAGAGACAGGAGACATTTCTGCTAAATGACTTTCTTTCTGAAAAGCCTATATTTTGGTATTCTACCAAATATTGTCATATAATCTTATATGGCAATAACTGAAGTACAGATGTATTAAAGTCCTGACCACGGTAAATGCCTGTTTATCTCTGTGTCTATGTCTATATCTGTGTCTGTGTCTATGTCTATACTTATGTGTGTGTCTATGTATCTATCTACTATATCTATTCTTTATGTCTGTGTCTATGTATCTGTCTACTGTATCTATCCTGTATCTTTCTTTTGTGGTACATTTCTTCCTCATTCATATTTAATGCAGAGATAAATCTTCCCTTTGAATGTCAGAATCTCCAGTGTTACCATAGGATGATCTCACCCAAGTGATGTTGCTCTAATTCATTATGTTGTTCAGTGGCTGAGAATGGCAAAGCTTATAATTTCTTCACAAATGAGGTGATCACCTTTCCTACCTGTGCAGACCTACAGAACTACTAAGTCAGCCTGGTAACATACCTGATATTGTCACAAGAACATTTAGTCCCTCTAGCACATCCATCTGCTGAAATCGCCTTCTGTTGATCAGATTGTACACTTTGCCTTGCCCACTTCGGTCCAAAAGCATCAGGCCATTTTCAGTTCCCACCAGAAGGTTTACACCTGCAAAGTTAAGAAGTGCCCTAAGACTGACTTTTTATAGACTTTAACATGCTGCATTTGGGAGTCCTGTAAAACCTAAGACATTGTTCTTTGTAAATATAAATAATGGGCAAATAGGTATTACAGTAAGGACTATAGAAGTTGAAGCTCTTAGTAATTAAATCACTGTCCCTCGGGTAATGGAATTACAGTTTTCTTTTATAAAGTGGTAGCAGCATTCATTACATCTGGCAATTTACCACCTAATACAGAGAGGGCTTTTCAAGAGCAACCTTAGGCACAGCTGTGACAGCAGCATAATTTGACTTTATTCCCTTCCTAGAATATGGCCATCCCCACATTTATTCATGCAACAATTTCTCAGGAACTTAACCTGTTCACCTTTAATATATGACAGTTCCGGTTCCATACCCTATTGGGTAAAAACAAAGCTCTTTTTCCTTTTCACACCACAATTTCACTATCATGTATCTTGCACACTCAATGATCTTCTCGGTGAGGGAATTGATAAACCATTGCAAGAGATGGTACCAGATAAACCAGTTAATAGATGAATAGTCACAGAAACACTAACTTTTAGCAACTTCTGGGGTTCCAGGATAGCCCACCTGCCACACAGTATTCTTAATTACAAAACTTCTGGCAGGTAAGTGGTCTTGTCTGGATAGTAATAATCCCAAAATTCATATTAGAGAAGATTAATTATCCACCCACTGAGACATACACAACCTAAGAGCTTCACTGGGTAGTGGGCTGTAGTCATGAACATGCAGCACTTGAACCTCTCTTATATTTCTACCTTCTGAAAACATGCATGTCTACTCTTTCATCCACATGTCAAGTTTCTCAATATTAAATCTGGCTGCCTTGTTCTCATTTATCTCTCTCATCTCCAGAGGACAGAGCCATCATACCACTCATCAAATGTTCTTCAGGCTTCCTTACTAACATATCAAATTCTTTTAGCCCTTTAAAATCATAATACTCCAACCCAGGCCTAGTATTTTAGATAGATACAGATGGGCCACATATTGATCTGGCCATGAAGTTTACAGTAACGCAGACCAGGTCTTTGATTTCTATCATACTTGTCATACTTATACTAAGTTTGAGGTCAGTTAAAAGCTGTAGGTTGAAGTTTTGAATTAAAAGGTAGATATGTAATTTTTTTTTTTTTAGTTTTATATGGTAGCATGGCATAGGGAATTCATTAAAACAGGCTGGACTAGTTTTTAACTATGAAACTCTCCCCTCGCAGGATCATGTGGTATGGATCACAGAGACAGAAAGGGAGGCAGATTACACAGGGATGGATACACAGCGGGTGAGTATTAAGTGGTGGCTAGTTCTGTAGCTATTATCCTTGGTAGTATGGTATCAGCTCTTTCTACATATCAAACTGGTTTTGGTCTCTCCTGAGGCCAAGGTAGTCCCAAGTCAGGTCCTAATATCTATGAGTCACCCTAGTTGTTTTCTCACGGTAAGATCCACAGGATTATAATGTTTCAGGGTCAGTTCATTAACAAATAGAGAAAAAAGTAAAAACATACCCCACAGAGCTGCACAAAGTATTTCTGAGTTGAATCGTTTCTTGTATTTTCTGATTTCTGGTGTGTCGCTATGAGGTCGAATGTTGGTTGGGTTTACGTTTACTACGGAAATCTTTCTTGCTTCATTCAGTTTGGCCTGTTCTTGCCTAAGGAGTTCGCTAGTAAACAGAGCTTTGAGAAAAAGAATCAGAGAAATCAATGGCATCTTGAAAGAAAATCAATGGAGATTCGGAGAAAAGACTTCAAAACACTATGATTGCTCCCTCTTTGGTGTACATTAAAGGTACAAAAACTCTAAAACTGTACTTATTTTATACTTTCTTTTAGTAGGATAAAGTATGTTATTCACAGATGCAGTATTTTAATCATTAGTAAAACAAACGTAGAGACACTCCTTAAGTGGTTTAGAAAATTAATATTATTCTTACAAAATCCCCTACTCTTGTAAATGTATGCAAGAAAGATTAACTTTTTGAAATTCTACATTATCTATTGACAAGTTATCTAACTGGCGTTAATGAGTAGTGAATTGTAGAAGTCCAGAAATCAAGACTATCCTCAGAATCAGCCACACTTTTGTGGTAAGAAGCACACACATAAACTCAATACAACTCAACACGCATTTATTAAGCGTATCTTGCGTGCATAGCATTGTACCCAGAAGCTGTTTTTGGGAAATATGTGGTAAGTTCAGAGACTGCTGAGGAACGGCTTTTCCTATGGTCCCTGGATACCTCTGGGTTCCTATCAGAAGCAAAGCAGGAAAAATAGGAAAGATGGGCAGTGGGAGAAATTTGTTTTAGAAACCCTACAGAACTAATTCTTCCTTTTAAGACAGAGTCCAGGCATTCGGTGGCTTAACTAGTGAACTAGTGTTCACTTTCCTTACCAGGTCACCCCAAAAAGGAACTCCAGGGGTTTCTAAGATGCTGGGGCCTTTTAAATTACCTGCAGCTGATGATTCTTCATCCTCCTCATCTTCATCAGTGGGAGATGTCTGGTATACTCTGGGGTCCACAAAGGGAGTGAAGGAGGCTTTGGTGCTGCTTCCCATGCCATACTGATAAGCAAGAAGATGAAAAGTAGCAGATAAATAAATACTGCAGGAGCCAACAATGCCAACAGTATTTTGCGTAGGCTTTACAGTGATTTCAGACTGCTTGATTTATTCAGCTCTTCACGCTCTAACTCCCTGCTTTAAAGTATGTGCCTCCTGCCAGTTTCTCCTGGTACTAGTTACCCACTAACCACTGTGCATTTGTTGGGCTTTGTCAATGATCAGACTGCAAGAGCTGCATCAAAAAAATTATATTTTGGGTGACATATGGTTCCTTAGTATCTATAGAGACACTAGGATAAAAGACTTTATTTCTACTCTTTTTGGTTTTTTTGAGACAAGGTCTTGCTATGTAGTTCAGACTAGCCTTTAACTCGCTAGGGAGCCTAGGCTCACCCCAAACTCATGGTAATCCTGCTGCCTCAGCCTTTTGAGTGCTGGGATTACAGGCAAGTGCCACCAGACCCAGCTTTTATTTCTACTTTTAAGTAAAAGCAATCTCACATTAATCAAATGGTTTTAACAAAATGGGACACAATTGGGAATCTACTTAGTAAGCATTACTACATACAAGAACTTCAACATGAACTCAGTCAACCCATGAGGTTCCCTCTTGGAAGGGTGGCCTTTGGGCCTTTCCACTCTGACCTGGTGATGCATGTGGACAGCGTTGGTATCAAAACCTTTAAAATCTTTAATTTATGGATGATTTAATTTAGGAATTGATTTTTCCTTTCCATGATGATTTTTTAAAAGGATGCATATATAGTATTTATATACTATACTTGAGGATTTCATGAAGCTATTAGGTTTGAGGTTAATTTATTTTAAGGGCTTACTTAAAAATTTAGTCTCAAGGGCTTGGATAGCACCATGAAGTCATGAAATCAGAAGCAGACTAAGGAATATTAAACTCAGTATCAGGGCTTCATGTCATAATATTTGAATTCTATGTTTGAATTTTCCCAAGAGCTACAATAACTATCTTCTCCTGTCAGTTTTTTTCATTTCTATTATATTCACCTGTTGAATATCACAAACATACCCATATTCATCATACATCCTTTTTTGGGGGGAAGTAAATATGATTAAGTAAGGGTTTTCAGTTTTGTTTTTAGGTTTTTATTTAAAAAAATACCAACATTTTAAGATTTCATGACTTCATGGTGCTATCCAAGCCCTTAAGACAAAATTGTTAAGCCATTAAAATACATTATCCTGAAATCTAATATCTTCATGAAATCCTCAAATACAGTATATAAACACTATATATGCATCCTTTTAAAAAAATCATCATGAAAAGGAGAAATCAATTCCTAAACATATAGAGAGAAGAAACATGAAGATACAATTGATTTAATTCAAGATTTCCCTTCCACCATTTGAAATAAAAATAATTGCATCCTCCTCAAAGTATGACACAATTTTTTACACACATTGTCTCCTTTGGCCCTTAGAAGTCTAAGAAGGAGGCAGATAGGAACTAATATTCTCATTTAGAGATAGGGCAGCAAAAGAATTTGAACTGGGTGCTCCTGGTACTGGCAGAGGTGTTTGGGTAGAAAATGCCGGTCTACACTGCATGAAACTACAATTGGAGGTTGTATTTTTCAATATTTTTCTGTGTTCTTTTCCTTGATGTGTGTGAAACTCTCTCTGCTTTATAATATTAGAAACTAAAGGGTGCCTCATAAAAATTCACTGTGTGGACAATATCAAAAACACCAGTACATATGTTTATAAACACGCATGGAGCCTAATCGTGATGCAAAAGACTGTTCATGAAACATGATTGTCCCTTGTGAACTCATCTAACTGGTGGATGCCATCTGTGAGCCTTAATAGACTGTGTTCCTTTAGAATTTTTCTGAAACTGTATGAATTCAAGAAAGATAGTATTTTATATTTTCTTACTCATACAATTTGGAGTTTAGGAATTTTAACACCATATTATTAATTTTCATTTTTCATAAAAAATCATTTCAATTTCACTTTACAGTAATATCTGGGTTCATGAACACTTGTTTGCAAATAATTTGGTTCTCATACAAATGTCTGACAAATTTTTGCTTCTGTTCGCAAGCTCTGCATCAGGTTACAAACACGACCATGGCCATCTTCCCAATGCAAACACACACAGTCACTTTCTCCCAAATTGTAGAACAAATTAAGTTTATAAACTGAGGTACTACTGTATTTGACAAACTTAGTTTCACTAAATTAAGGTAAACATGAACCTCAACTGTCAGCCTTGAAAGCTCAATAGTTTGAACTATCACTGGCTCAGAACATGAAAAGGTTCAAGCTCTGGCTTGTGACATAGAAGGCTCAGTCACAAGCTGGCTGTGTTCTTCAGACAGCTCACTTAACCTCAGTGAGCTTCAGCACTGTCGTCTGGAAAAGCACGTACTGGCGCTGCAGTTATCTGAAGTTTTCACTGCTCTGCATCTATCAGCTATTGAGCAAGCGCATAAGAAGCTGCACAACGGAAACAATCAAACACGATTAAGGGAGTTTGGTACAACTTCACTCTTGAAGACAGCAAATTTTCAAAACCCCATGAAGGAGACCAGCACAGTCCTAGCTGTAGCCCAGCACCTACTTCAGTCCCAGAGTCCATCTCCTGGGGATGGGTGGAAACACGCCCCAGGCCCTCGGTTGGAGTCCCAGCCGGGGAGTGGCTCTGCTGCACCAGGTCAGGGAGATTGATGTGACCAGCGAAGCCATTACTGTCACTGTGGCCAGATCGCTTCTTCTCTCCAGCTGTCTGAGGGACACAATACACGGGGATCATTAGAGAGTGAAGGAAAAGGTCACAGAGTAACATCTTTCCTCACACAGAACAGGGACTCCAAAGTGATCCATGGGACATGGGAAAGTAACATTCAAATTTCTATTTTACCTAAGGAGAAAACAGCTTTGCTAATATTTAGTAGATGAATATTAATACACTTGCATGAGGACAGTTGGGAGTCACGTTTGGGGGAGAGGTCCCCAATATTTAGGTTGTTTCTTGGGTATTGTGAATGGTGCTGCTATATACATAGGAGTGCAGATGTTGCTAATGATTTCATTTCTTTTGGATATATACCTAGTACTAGAACTGGTATTTTTAGCTTTTTGAAGAACCTCCATACTCTTTTTGTATAATGGCTACATTTCCACCAACAGCCTGCAAGGGTCCCCTTTTCTTCACATTCATTTCTTCACTAGCTCTTATCCCTTTGACAATAATCATTCTTCCTGTGGTGAAGTGCTGTCTCATTGTGGTTTTGATTTGACTTTCTGATGATTACTAGTGATGTCAAGTATCTTTTCATATTTCTGCTGGCCATTTGTATGATGTCTTTTTAGACCTACTGTTCACTTTAAATTGAGTTGCTTTTTGCTATTGAGTTTTTTGAGTTCCTTATAGAAGGATTGATGCAAAAATATGGTATGGTTAAACTTTAAAAATTATTTCAGGTTTCTTAGTATTTTTTTTTTTTGTTGTTGTTGTGGTTGTTGTTCTTTTTTTCTTTCCCCTTCGGAATTCTGTATTGTTGCTATCCTCTTTCTGTTTTGTTTATTTTTCTTTCTTCTTCTCTTTAAATTAAAAAAAAATAAAAAAATAAAAATTATTTCAGTAAAAGACACATTGCCCTCTAGTTCTCCTCACTTAGAACACACTTACCAAATCATTCTTGGCACTTTCTGAAGGAGTTCTGGAAGTACTTTTTCTTGAATGTCTCTATGAGGTGTGATTAAAAAATACAGCATACATGTACCAACTTCATACAATGAATGTAATCATTATATATTGCAGACATGTACTAATAAACTTTAAAACTAAAAAAAATACACTAAATGCTTCTGAGTGTCATCCAGTGGAAACACAGGCTTGTGCAAGCACGACAGTATGTCCTCAGCCATCTTATTTACCCGATCTGGTACTATGTGACTGCTGGCCCTTTTCCCAATTCAAAATGACCAGGAAAGGCAAACATTTTGAATCAATTCAGGACACTGAAGCAGTCACAGCAGAGTAACTAAAGACAGTCATGAAGAGGACTTTCAGAGCTGTTTCAGAAAGTGGCAAGAATCAGTGTGTTGAAATGAAGGAAGTATTTTGAGGGGGTTAAACGGTAATGTGTCTTTTACTGCAATAACTTTTAAAAATTTAAATATTTACCATATTTGTCAATCACACCTCATATACTCTGGATATCCACTCCTTGTCAAATATATAGTTTGCAGATATATTTTGCCCCATATTGTAGGTTGTCTCTTCACTGCTGATTGCTCCCTTTGCCGTACACAGTCCTGCAACTCTTTCATTTAATACGCAACTAGCTCACAGAAGATTCTTAGAGCAGACCTAAAGTAATTATTTCTGATTTCTCTTTTTTTCAATCATCAACTCACCCTTTGGAATGCCTACTAAATGTAAATTGTGTCAAAAGTGAAACAGCTGAGAGGAAGGTGGCATATTCTCTACCTTCTCTATAGCTGCTATGGGCAGAAGTTCATTCTTTTCTTGGACCGTCTCCCTGGTGTGACTTTTTCTTTTCAGAGCCTGTCCTGGCCTTACAGTTACAGTTCTGTTCCTTCTACTGTCATGTTATGGTTTATGTCTGGATGCTCCCCCAAAGCCTCATGAAGTTATGGGTTCCTACAGTATGTGATTTATTCACGGTCCAGTGCTGGGACTATGGGTGTGAATGCTACACCAACCTTAGGGAGGGTGGCCACATACAATATGAAGAACAGAAAGAGTCTTCTCTTTGTGCTCCTCCATTTTTTGCTTGCTTTTGCTGTCATCCACCACCATAAACTGTTGTTCCCTCTGCTATGCACTGTCTTGGTGATATGGACTAAAACCTCTACAAACTATGAGCTAAATAAATCTTTCCTTCCTTAATTTTGGATGTTGAGTATTTTGTCTCCGCAGCGAGAGAAAAAGTAACCAACACAGAATTTGGTACCAGAGAAGTGGGGTCATTGCTGTGACTACATCTGACCATGTGATTCAAGAGTCTTTAGGAATGGCTTGTGGGAAGAGTTCAGAAAGCTTCAGAGATGTTACCTGCAAGAGTAGTGCTGGAATACCTCAGGCTATTCTATCACTCTAGGATAAGTGGCCTACATACAATATAAAGCACAGAAAGAGTCTTTTCCCTGCATTCCTCCTCATTTTGCTCTTGCTGCTTTTGCAGTCTTCTGCTGCCATGAGCTATTGCTTTTCTGTCATGCCACACTGCCTTGGAGCCAGGTGATTATGGACTGAAACCTCCATAAATAGTGAGCTAAATAAACCTTTCCTCCCTTAATTTTGGGTGTTGAGTATTTTGTCTCAGCAATAAGAGAAAAGTAACCAACACATGTTGGAAAATAAAATTAGGCACTTTTTGTTACTGTTGTTGAGAGACAAAGCAGACTCAGAGGCTTCTGCAGGCAAAGCGGGTGTTATGAGGGGGAGCTGACAAATAAATGGAAAGCCTCGTATCTTCTATTTGTTGGAAACACTGATCTTGGACTACAGACTGTCCCAGAGCAGAGCCTCTTCTGGATTCACTATATCACAGTGACCATCTAGAGTTTGTACTAGTGCCTTCCACAGAGTTGAACATATCATCTCCTAAATGACATTTACGGAGTTCAACCTTAGTTTATTTTATTATCCTCAATGTTTTTGGACACTGGGCAATGTTTTCTTTCTTGTAACTTCTATTCAAATGCTGAAAAGCTTTATGACATTTCCCAGCAGTTTCCCAAGAGCATAAAGAACACCTCGTCACTGCAGAACTTTTCAGTCTGTCTTGCGTCAGTCGTCTTCTGCCTCAAGCTCAAACCTGGTGCATACATTAGTTAACAAAGAAAGACTTGAAGAGGCTAACTAGGGGAAGCAGGCCAGACACTGAAAAGCCCTGAAGCAGTGCTTCTGAATCTGCCTACTTCTGCGCCATCATCACTTGTTTTATTCAACCAGCACCATCTTACTGAATACCTTCTTTGAGCAACGTACCAGGAATTCTACTGAGAATACAAATATAAACAAGTAATGACCCTGCCCTCTAGGATTTTATTAATGTAATCCCAACTCTGTTTCTGGTCTTCATGTCTTCACCATCCCCATGTGGACCAGCACTAACAGATTCTGCACACCTACCTTTGTCAGTACTCTACTAAACACATTATACACAATGTTCCACTGAATCTTTGTTATGGTTTAGATCTAGAATGTTCCCCAAAGACTCATATTCAGCAGTGAGGCATCTGGAATGATCAGGCAGTGCTATTCATCCACTGGTAAGCTCAATAGCTAAATGTGCTGTTACCAGGGAGGGCCTGGTGTTTCACTGGGGGCATGACTTAGAAGGGTTTATTCTTGTCCCTGCCTTCTCTTTTCTATCTCTGCTGTGTGGATGCCATTATATGAACTGCTTTCTTCTGCTAAATCCTTCCACTATGGCCTTCCTTCTTTCAGCTGGGCAACGATGGATTATCCTTAAAAACCACAGACTAGCTTCCATTACTTGTATGTTACAGATGGAAAAACTATAGTATAAGAAAGTCAACTAACTTGTCTCTAAGTGGCAAAATCGAGGTTTAAACATGGGTTGTCTAGTGACAGAGCCCAGATGCTCTGTATTGCATCGTTGTACTAGAGAGCTCTATTCCTGGTTGTAGCTGATTACATCCTGAGCCAAGTGGGACCAGATTCCCAATAAAATTTGACATCGGATCTGAGAGATACTGGTTAATATCTGCCAACTTCTGAACTAGGATGTAGTGAATATCTTGCCATGAAGGGAGGAGAGACAAGAGTACCAACATGTAGAGGAGAGAAAGCAGGTCTGTGGGGAAAGAGAACAGAGTAGCAAAGTGGAGGCAAACAGAAATGAGGGTAAGGAAATGCAGACAATGATATACATATGATGAGCTGCTTGCGTTCTTGTCACTTCATAGTTTCTAGCTCTAGTTCTACATAGGGACCCAGCTCACTTTCTCTTTACAGGTCCCTTCCACAGAACACTTCTGAATATTTACTCCCCTATTTCAGATATCCATCTACTTTTTATCCTTAAATTGTGCTAAGTGGGTTCTTTTTCTTATTTGCAACCAAATAAGGCTTTATGGTGACAAGCTAGTGTCTTGGCATGTGATACCAGTGCCAAGCTAGTATCTCCAGTGTTTGGGACTGTCAAACACTGGAGAGATACCAGATGATTTCAGGAGGGCGCTATGCACAGGGGCCCACTGAATCTCAGTAGAAACTTCTAGGAGAAAGAGAAGGCTAATCCAGACCCATAGGGGCATGCTGAGTGAAGAATAGGCAGCAGTGTGAAGGGAGGACAGCCCTGTGGCCAACTGGCAGAATGGAGCTGCTGTGGTATGTTTCAGAACTAGAGTAAAACATTGTCCAGTTAAGCTATAGAACAGGGAAAGTAGAACTTCAGCGACAGGAACCCAAGGGACGGGAGTGTGTACAGAGAAAAATCTGTGCATCTGACAAGATACTGCGTAGCAGAGTCAGTAACATCCTGTAGGACTTATCAGGGCCACTCACATGAGACTGACTTGAATGAGTTGTTTTTTTTTTCCTTTTTGTTTTTGAGACAGGGTCTTGCTATGTTGTTCAGGTTGGGCTTGAAATCACTGTGTAGCCCAGGTTGGCCTCCAACTCACAGCAGTCCTCCTGCTTCACTCTCCCAAATGCTGAAATCATAGGCATGTACCACAATGCCTGGATTTTGAATGAGTTCTTGATGTTCACATTGGAGAACTGAAATAACAGTACTCTATAAGCTAAACATTAGTATAATGAGTTTCTATTTTATTATTTCATCAGGGATATGCTTTAAACTGCATTTATCTTTTAATATACATGGTTGCCTTGGTTTACAAACATAATTTGTTTTAGGGTTTGGGAAAGATGGATGCATTTGTTTTTGTGTGGAGAAGACAGCTTAGTCACTTTGGTCCTCACTGAGGCAAAATACCTGACACCCAGTGTTAAAGCTTACAGTTTGTAGAGGCTGCAGTCCATACTTGGCTGGCTCCAAGGCAGTGTGTCATAGCAGACAGGAAGTGTAGAGGAAAAACAGCTCATGGTAGGCAGAATGCAGCAAAGCAAGCAAGAGATGATCACAGTAATTTCTATCCCTTACATATTATCCAGGCTACTTAGGTGAGTAATACTCCCAGCCTTAGTCTTGGTGCCCTTGAACATAGCACTGTGTCCTGAATCAATTGTGGTGTTACCCCGTTACCTTAGAAAAAGCTCTGCCTATGACCACATGAGACTTTAGAGGAACATCTAGACACAACCCATAACAGTGGCCAGGGTTGTGTCTGTTACCTGATGAGGAGTTTGTGAAAGGAAGCAAAATTGTGCTGAACGTTTTTGTTTGTACACTGAATTGTTTGCTAATAGAAGTGTTCATGAACTGAGGTATTACTGTATGCACTTTTAATGAACTTTTATCTCAAAGGCTTAAGCAATATTTAATTTTATGTATCAACCCAACTGAGCCATTAAAGTACCCAGATTAAATAAACATTTCTTCTAGGTGCACTTGTAACAGTGTTTCCGGGAATGAGGTTAGTTGGTAGTGGAGGAACTCAATAAAGTAAATTATCATTTCCATGTTGGATGAGCATCAACCAATTTACTGAGGGCACAAATAGAACAAAAAGTAGAGGAAGAAAGAACTGCCACCTCCAACTTCTTTGTCTCACTACTTGAGTTGGAACATCTCCCTCATCTTTACCTGCCAGCTGAGATTTAGACTATAAGCTTCCCTGGGTCTTCAGTTTGCAGACGGATTTCTCAGGCTCCATAACCTTATGAGGCACTTCTTATCTCTCTCTCTCTCTGTTACCCCTCTCTCTGTACCCCCACCCTTAAATCTCTCTCCTTATAGAAACAGTCTGTTCTTTGCAGAACCTAGACTAATATAGTTTGTTTATTTTTACAGGTTGCTATTTTAAAAGCTCACAATTCGGAAAGATAGAATTTGGAAATCTAGAGGACAAAATATGAGGACCCTTCCAAAAGATTGTAGTCATATGGGATACTGTTAAATGTGATTTTTCAAAATGAATGATTGTGGTTATACAATCTTGGAGTGATTCCAATAATATGAAGTCATTCTGATGTGGCTGGCAACAAATGTCTACTTAGAGGTACTGACTCCATCATAAAGACTCAGGAAAATTTTAAACCACATTAGAAATTGAAGTTCTTCTAGTTAAAGAGTAACTCAGTTCTGAACATTCTCCTCATGTTTTCCCAAGTGGCGAGCTCTAGAGCTGGAAGACCTGTATATTTTGATGATGAAGCACCATTCACCACGTGGGAGATTTATATTCCTGTACTATACAATGTCAACTTCAGCAGCCAAGTCCATTTCTCATTCCAGGCATACGTGAAAGGATTCTTTAAAGCCTACTTGAAAGATGTGAGAAGGCCATAAAATGAAATTCTAGAAAGTTGTTTTGTGAATTAGTCTTCTAGTTATAGCTCCACTCTCAATTATTACTTCAAGGATTGTATTCATTTCCAAACTACAGTTCCTTCCTTTTTTACAAAAACGAGATGCCCTCTACCTTTCTGCGGAGAAAATCTGCCATTAAGAGTTTCCCACAGTCTCCTGGCTGTAGAGCACATTGAAGACAATACATGTTTATGTTTCAGGTAAAGAGTGGGTTGTAATAAGAAATGAAGGAGAATTCAATTTATGGGGAGTGAAATAAAATAAAATAGGTAAAGTTTACTGAACTTTTGTATGTATTTACTCATTCATTTAATATTCTGAACTATTTTATAAGTCCTATGCCATTACTTAGGACATTTTATACTATTATTTACGACAAAACAAGTGCAAGGGAGAGGTCAGGTAACATTTGGCCAAGGCTAAGTGCCCATTATTTCCCTTCTAAATAAAGACCTACTGTCCAACACACATGGTGATGAAGAAATGAAGAAGAAGACAGACTTTAGTTTGTCAGGATGCTGCTTGTTGGTATAGATGCATGGGAAGCTATTTGACCTTGCAAGGACAGGTGAGAGGGCACACATGCCTCTCACCAAAAGAAATTATGTTCTTGGAGTTAAAAAAAATCACTCAAAGTACTAAGGTACCTTATAAAGCAGATATGTATGTTTATTTAGTCCTTTTAAATGTTAATTTAATGAGATAAGATGGTATCACTATTTCTTGGAACTACTGAGCATTTGCCACATGAGATTCTTGAGGATAAAACCGTGGGGTGAGGGAAGTCTAAGAAACCCCCGATGTTATTCAGAGAGACCATTCATTTCTGCTTTCCTGTTGTAGGAAACATCTGGGTTTGCCAGTTTTACATCCTCAGGCTCAAATTTTATATTCTGATTTGCATAGTTCTTACTGAAGAATTTAGACTAATATAATTAAGTCACACTGCAAAATCTTAGAGGGACACAGGAAAGAAAGCAGTAGACAATTAAAATCATTCAACCACTTAGAAGCACAGGTTTTCCCCCTCATTCCCAAAGCCTAAAATACATGCCATAAGCATTCTCTATAAAAGCTCTAATATAAAAACCACTTAAGGAAAGCACTTGCTCTACACAGTTGTTAAATCAACTTACCTCTCTAATCATCAGGGTTCCTTCTCTTGAAATACTGCTGCTAAAAGTGTCTGCATGAGAGGTCTCCAGCCCATGTGTTCCCACCATTCCCATATTGAACTGCTCATTGCTTCCTGGAGCTCCTGTTGGTCTGAGATAGGAAGAAACAATATTCATGGCTATGCATATTTAGCAAATACCATTTCCTGTCTATATGTAGTGAAATACACATAACAAAATCTATCACTTTAACTATTTTAAGTGTACATTTCAGTAACCTAAGTACATTCCATATTAATTTTAGTTCACTGATGCCTAAACTGGGGTTCTACTTCTGCAGCATCTCCTCTTGACCTAGTCTCTTCATAGCTGGAGTATGTTGAGCTTGCTGATCTCCATGGAAAAGACACTGCAGTGGGTCTACCAGGCTCCACAGCATCTCCCCCTACTCTCACCTCCTCTTTGGGCCAGCAGTCACCGGATCTGCATTGCACCTGTTGTTTCTAATGCTCAGAAAACTCTTCCCACCCTGGCTCTTGGCTAGCCTCCTCTCATTCATCTGGTTTCATCTTGAATGATGCTGTCTTTGAGAAGCTTTCACTTATCAACTGTTCACATCTTATGTCACTTGTCCTTTTTCTATTGATCCTTCTTTTTCACCACAGCATGTAATTCTTTTATCTTATTCTCTCCTCATGTGTTCCTTCTCTCTCATTAGAACATGTTTGTGAGACTATATTTCTTATCTTTACTTATCATTTTGTGTCTAGCACCCAGTACAGAGCACATAGCAGGAGTACAAAGAATAGTCATTAGATAATGAGGTTTCTACTATTTATAAAGAAGCATCAACTAAGAACATTCTGGATCATTGGGGAATCGGTGAACTAGGGTGTTTAATCCAAATAGTACTCAGCATTTCTAAAAACCTTAGTATTAACCCCATATAGTGGTATATTTACTTTTAGTTTCCCCCCCTCACTATTGTGCTGAGGATATTTTAGGAAAAAATAATGGGATGTGGATACACTTCCTGGGAATACAGACCAAGTTTCTATGTATCCTGTGGCACAGAGCACAGTACCAGGACTCCTTGAGAGTTGACTGTCCACGTAAGCTTCCTGGATCATCAGTAATCTGTACAGTGCTGTACGTACACAACACAGGAACTCTCAGATTTATAAAGCTGGGAGTGTGAGAACCAAACAGGCGATGTGGTTTCAGTTTTTATGATTTGTTTCCAGTGCTATGCTATTTGCCCACCCCACCCCAATACTAGAGACTGAACCCAGGGAGCACTGAACCACATTCCCAGCCTTTTTAAAATTATTTTTTCTTTGGAGACAGGATCTTTCTAAGTTGTGTATGCTGACTCAAACCTGGGATCTTCCTGCCTCAATGCTAAACTAGAACAGAAAGTAAAGCATTTTGTCCTTTTTAAAAAATAGTTTAAAAAGGCAAGATATCAAACTTATTTTATTTACGTGTATTAACTACAGTTTTTAAAAATCATTTTATACTTTAATTTTAATTGTTTTAAAATATTTCAAAAATATCTGTGGCTTCCTCAATCCTATCAAAGTCTAAGAACCTGATGAAATATTCACTCCAAAAAGCAAGAAACAGATCAGATTTATGTCATCTTGGGGCAAGAGCAGACATAGATCAAGGATTTTCATCTGAAATAGAGTAAAAATGATAAGAAGGTGAGTCCAGATAAGGAAATGTATAACAGGATATTTATATAGAAATTACTAAACTGGAGCAGTGGATTGAGTTAATCTAAATTGGTTAGAACTGATGTGTTTGGGAAGAAATTTTAACCAAGTATTTTATTTTCAATATTTCAGCCCAAGAAAGGATATATTAATAGTGTTTCAAAGACACAGAAAATGAAATTGTTGCAATCATTTCTGGCATATTGATTAGAAAATCACAATAGATCTCAAAACTATGATTTCTTTACTCATTTATTTGAAATTTGATTTTATTTGTATCTTTCTTTAGATGTCTTTAATTCTTGTTTGAGACAAGATAGGGTAAAGCCAATAAATCAATAACTGACACAAGTAACAAGGGCCTTCCAGATAAGGAATCCTTTCTCTTCCTTGTCAGTTAGCCATTTTTTGCCACTGTCGGGGCTCAGGTTGATTTAGTGGCCTCTGCCAGGTTGACACTGTACAGTGTGGTTCTCCATTACCACAGACAATCCCATTAAGTCTAGAGGGTAAGGATATTTTGCCTTCTTTTACTTTTTATCCTGATAATGTCTGAACCTACATTATCATTTTAATCAGAAATAGGTATGGTTGAATTACTATGAAAAAAGTATTTTTAGAATTAATTCCAGCAAGATAATTCAATTCATTTTTCAGTTATTTCAATTAAACTTTTTCCCCTAATTTTTCCATTTTCATTATTTCCTTTTTACTAAAACAATCATCATGAGTCTCTTTCCCATAGAATTTTATAGCAAAGATTTGATACAATAGTTTTGTTCATATGATTTTTCAGAGGCTCTGTTACCATTGTATTTTTACTGGAACTATTTTCCATGGTCATTCTTATATTTTGAATTTTACAAGCCAGAACTACATCATCTTTTTGCATTTTTATGGTGAGCAATTTTGGCAGTCTTGAGTTTTACTTTATATTATTTCTACTGGTAACATCCTTTACCTTGAATAAAAGATAATAATATGTATTTCTTCCTTAGTTGATTTGCTTCTACAGTGGTGGGCATTTATTTCCTCTTAGATAGCCTAAACTCACATTCTTATGTAGAATTGGTATTTGTATGTATTTATTTTCTGCACTTACACTGCATGCACCATTCATATCACCGCTACCAGTATGTATGATACAAGGTAATGAGTTTTGATTGTTACCCACAAATTTCTACATGTTCCAAATCACCTCTCTATATATTTCCTTAAATGATAAAGCACAGGCCACAGTGCATGTTTTAGGGAATGTAGGACATTTTTATATCACAAAAGAAAAGTCCTTACATCTATTATTGTAGATCATTCCCCTCTGTCCTCCTTATTCCCCTGGTTTTTGTGATATGTAAGCTTTCTCTGGTTTTGTTTTTACCCCTCTCTTACTCTGCCTATTTCCTTCGTGGGCTCTCCTTAAATGTGAGGCATCTCTAGTATTCTGCATCACTCCACATAACCTTTTGGCAGTCTCTTATCTGTGACATTATTATAGTCATCACTCATTTACAGAATAATCCTAAATAAACATAGCTAATCTCTTTACTCTGTGACTTATTCACTCAGCTTCCTGTTGGATATTTCCTGGGTGGCCACTGAGATCATCATCTCCGTCCTGTATCACTAATCTAAGTGAGCAGCATTACAAGCCATGTATTTATCCTGCTGGAAACTCCATGGCCATTCTGGACTTCTTTTTCCCATTTATCCTTCATATTCACTCCAGATCTTTCTTCTAACTAACTCCTAAGCATGTCCCAAACATTTTTGGTCTTTTGGAGACTTTCCCAGTGAGGTCTGCTTCCTCTCTTACCCAACAACAGCCTTCTTTCCTCTCTCCATTTCTTTTCCTGTTTCCCTCATACCCATTCCACACAGTTGCAAAATGAACTCTCATAAACACAAATCTGACTTTGTTGGTTTTTCTGTTTTCAAACTTCAGTAGCTCTCCATTAACTTCAGGATGAACATGAAGTTTCTTAATGTGGCTTAAAGGCCTTTCTTTATCTGGTCCTTGCCTATTTCTCTAACCCAATTTTAAAATGAAATCCCCTGCCACTTTTAACCAGTAACATTTAGCTTATAGTAGTTTCCTATATACATTATGCCATAAAATTCTTGGTGATTTTAGTCTGTCCTTTTTCCTTGGTAGGACTTTCTACTCGTTGCTTTCTCTTGATTAATTCATCCTTTATGCTTCAGTTCAGGCATCCTAAGCCCATTCCAGCACATGTGGGAAGATTCAAGTCTATCTCTACTCTGCTCCCCCTGTCCTCTGTGTATCTCTAATCAGTGGGACCACTGGGCCTAATCCATGGGCCTGTAGTGATCAGGTCCAGTTAGTGTGGTAATTCTGGTACCAAGCACTGTGTGGCATGTCAGTAGCACTGAGTAAAAGTTTATTACATCACTAAAGCTCTTGTTTAATGCTGCTACTGGAAATTTCATTCAAGCTTATTGTCAAAATAGCTCTTCTGCAGATTGGTGAGTGATCAGCTATAAAAAGTAAGTTTTAGCATGTTTAAATGTCCTGAAAAATTGGGTTCACTAGAATGTGCCCACATAATTTTTATAATTAAGTAATTACAGGAGAATGAAAAATTGTTCAGATATATCACAGAACTTTACAGTGCATAGTAAACCTTAATGTGTGTAAGTTTTAAAAAAACATCAGTGAGGAGGTTGGAGGATCTCAGGAAAGGGTGTTGACTGTGCCAGAGAATCTGACTGTGTCACACATGTATGAGCAACTGAAGTTAGGAGCGACAGGGTTGGAGGGGACAGACATTGACCGAAGTAACCTTGGAAATTCCAGTACAGGGGTATTCTGCCATACATCTGTCAGTACTCCTCAAAACTGCAAAGGTTATCAGAGCAAGGAAAGTTTGAGAAACTGTTGTAGCCATGAGGAGTCTAAGAAAATATGACAACTGAATGTAATGTGGTAGCTTGGATGGGATTCTGTAAGAGAAAAAGAACATTAAGGTAAAAACTAAGAACATCTGAATAAGCCAAAACTTACAGTTAATAATTTATCAGTATTGGCTCATTGCTTATAACTTTGTGTCATTCCTTATAACTTGTGTGCCGTACTAAGATATGATGTTAACAACAGAGGAAACTGCAAGTGGGGGGGAAAGTGGTAGGTGTAATAACAAGGAATCCTCAGTTTTATCTCCTCAATCTTCTGCAAATCTACAGGTAGTCTACAATATAAGTCTATTAGTAAAAGAGTTGGAAAAGGCAGTTTAAAAAATTTCACCAAGGCAAAACAGCAACTATAACATCTTATAGTTAAGGCAATCTTTTGTTCTGAACATTATTTTTCCAATACAGGAACTGAGTAGGAAAAATTAGTTATCCACAATCTTATAAAGCCTTGTAAGAAACAAAGGTTTGTAAAAAAAATAATAAATCAAATCAAAACAAGCAAAACAAAAAACCTTCACTGATTTGAAAGAAAACCACAGGACATTTACTGTAATTAGGCTTCAGGTTTAGAACAATAATTTACTCTAATTGGATTTGTGAAAGTGTTCCTGGAGGTACTGATTTAATTCAATTCGCTACATGCTTATGGAACACCTGCTATCTGTAAGGTCCTTGGTTTGGCATTGGGAAGTAGATACAAAAACTTAACTAGGAATGGTCCCAAAGAACTTAGCATCCATAAGAGCATAAAGCATCCTAAATACACTCAAAGACAAAGCAGGTCATAAGTGAGAAAGGGTCTTACTCATCTCTGTTTATATACCTCACACTACATGAAGATGTGGGAAGGCAAGAGATACAGTAGCAGCATAGAAGGCACAGACTGAATCTCTGCAAATAGGATTTTGAACAGCTGACTCCTAAACTGACCAGACAGTGCTGAACAGCAGAGAGAAGAGCGACCTGGTTTGCTCAGGGAACTTTTAGAAAGGCGGATATTTTTCTGCAGTAGGCCAAAGTTCCAGATCTGTCTTTAGACGGAGAAGGGGGAACACCTTTCATAGTTTTGAAAAAAAAAATGATCGGAAACTTAAAAACCAAATGCTATATAACATTTCTTCTCAAACTAGCTAATCTTCTAAACGTTCATATTAGCCTGCAATTTTTCCATGTAAAATTTTGCCTCAGTCCAACTAGGATATAAATTTTTGTAAGGCAGAATACAAAGATGTACTTTTTGAATGTCTCAAAGTCCTCAGCATGGTACCTAACCCATAACAGGAATTTTCACCCTCTTTTATAATGTATTCTTATTCTGATAGTTTGTATGTTCCATGCTTAAAGGGAATTCTGAACATCTGTAGAAGAATTAAACAATGCTGAATCTAGACAGACTGAAAGGGCCAGCATGTTTTACAAAAATGTTCTGGATTAGTGATTTTTCCTCTAGAACAATTTTATTTGCTGTTAAAAGAGCAATTTAATATAACTTGTTTAAAAATGTCACATTTTAGCATATTTACAGTTGTCAATAACTGGGGAGCTAACAGCAAATAACAAGTTGGATTTTCAGCAATGATAACTGGGCTTGCCTCTTATAATTGCTTGCATTTAACAATGGTTAGTCAATGAATGACATTCTCTGAAGACTTGTCAGCCCTGTCTCTAATCCCTGGACAGGATCATAATATATAGCCTTATGGTATCTTCTCTATACAGAATAAATATGGTCTGATCATTAAATTGGTAAACCAAAGTAATGGATATAAACGAACAATGAAGTTGGAAAAGTTAGCAATGCATTCTAGCAGAGCTATGGTGAACCAGGGAAATAAACTCTTATGTTTATTTGGGGGATTAGTTAGGCAAGCAATAGAAGATGAGGGTAATTCTCACAGGAACCATTCCAATGAGAGAGAGAGAGAGACAGAGAGAGAGAGAGAGAGAGAGAGAGAGAGAGAGAGAGAGAAAACCGTGAGTTTCCTACTAACATTTACAAAAAAAGAAAAAGGAGAAAGGTTATACCTACTAAAGAAAAGAGAGGTAGGCATAGACACAGATACAAATATACAAAAAGAAGACTGCAGAGAGTACCAGAAAATATGTGATACAGAAACTAGCCACAGAAAAAAGCATCAAGTAAAAGAGACAACAAAGAAGATGAAGTAGAAAATCATAGCAGGTCTATTCACATTACACAGAAGTTTCTCTGAATGATTGGCTCCTGCTTCTTTTGTTGGGATGCTAACCCATACTGTCCTGTGCTTACTCACTGTAGCAATAGTGATGAGGGAACATGTTTCCTGTCGTTGTTTATAATCCTTAAGTTTTACTGTTTATCATCTTGACTCTTTCAGTTCAAGGGGGAAAGGCACGTGCCAACAGTCTAGCTATCAATGTTGTTTTCCTTGGAGATGAGAAGAAACAAGAGTTACCAAAAGGACAAGTCAGTACAATGGCAATGAGTTGGAAAAGTGTAACAGTCATAGAAATGCTATGTTTTCTAAATGATTGTCTCTATGGAGAGAAACATGTTACAGAACTATGATGCAGTAAGAACTCAAGTCCCCAAAATCAGTTTGTCTTGCCAGTGGCCCATATGCAATTTACATTTAGCTCATATTTCTTGTTGTTTTATTTTGGAGGCCTAGTCCCTTCCTGGTCTACATTTAAGGAGTCGTCTACAGCTGTGCGCAGTGGCACATTCCTATAGTTTCAGCTACTAAGGAGACTGAGGTGGGAGGATCTATTGAGCTTTGGATTTGGGGGCCAGCCTGAGTAACACAGACTCTTTTTGAGACAGACAGACAGACAGACAGACAGAAAAGAAAGAGAAAGAAAGAAAGAGAAAAAAAGAAAGAGAAAAAGAAAGAGAAAGAAAGAAGAAGAAAGAAGAAAGAAAGAAAAAAAGAAAGAAAGAAAGAAAGAAAGAGAAAGAAAGAAAGAAAGAAAGAAAGAAAGAAAGAAAGAAAGAAAGAAAGAAAGAGAAGAAAAGAAGAAATTGAAAATGACCCTCTTACATCAGTCTGGGTATGTCACTGACAGCCACTGTCCCATCATGGGTCTCACTCTCTCCATCTTCCTCCTCCTCCTCACTGCTCTCCGACTCTTCACTGGAGGAAGAATAATCAGTCACCTTCTTCAGGGGGCGGTTTGTTTCTTCAATCCTCAGTTCTCTTAATTCTTTGGCTAATGCCGTCAGATCCTATAAGAGGGAAGTTTGTTCAGCACATGAACTGTAGATATGACCCAAGTTACATCTCTCAGCAAGTCAGTGCTCCAGCTTAAGCACAAGAAAAAAAAGCTCTATTGAGAAGTGTGACAAACATAGTTACTGCATGGAACTAAGAAAACGATGTTTGTAGCATATAGAAGCTAGAAAAGAAAGATGAATTCCATTTAAACTTTGTTCAAAACCAATAGCTAGACTGAGACTCTTCTGTTCTGAATATATGTACATACGCATGTGTATGCTGTATTGTGTGCATACACATATATGCAAACATTTTTCTTTCATTTTAGTTTGAGAAGGTGAAGTTCATCACCTTCAAAATTAATGGAAAAGCATAGGGTTAAAAATTGTCGTCCAGGATTCTAGGACCCTGCCCAAGCCATGGTGATGGCCTTTCCCATCTTAGGACTGCTACTGTACCAAAATCTAGCATCAGTCATAGAACAGAGCAACTCTCAAAGTTCATTTAGTGTGTCATCATTCCCCGGAGAGCAGAGACACCACATCAAATGATGGCCCAGCCCAAAGCCTACTGCCACTGAAATTTATAGCCACAGAGCTGAGTTAATCAAAAGGAACAGAGAGAGAGAGAGAGAGAGAGAGAGAGAGAGATCTCTTCCAAAATGATAGGTGTTTCATTTTCTTAAGTTATAGATTCCAATCACCTGGCAGAAACCCTGGCAAAGAACATTGACATGAATGTGCAAACACCCAAAGGAAGAGATAATTTTCCAGTTTTCCACGAGTATGATGAAATCTTTAGCCTTATGGATGTGATGATGTGGTATTTAATCACCAGGCACATTGCAGGCAGTGTGCTGAATATCTGACTACCATGCTTTCAGAGCAAGGCAGAGGGAAGCAGTTCTGCAAAAGCATGGCCGCTCTAATTTGCATGGGTTAAACTGCCCATGGCACACAGCATGCAAATGAGGAAAAAGCAATTTGATATCAGTCTTACCATTTCTCCCTATTTAGTGACCCATGTGGGAATCAGAGCATTCAGTGAGAGACAGGGGATGAGGGAGAAAGAAACTCATTGAAAAAATGCTAAATCCTACATTTTCTTATGGCCATATTCTCTCTTTATTTCAGTCCAGAAATACATCTGTCCAATTTACCTGATACGAGATTAATCAAGGTGACCTACAGGATGGTAAATAGTCTATCCCCATTACTTAGAAGAAAAATCGTGATCAATGGTACAGTGAACATTGTAATTATAATTTTATTCGGAAAGGACAACAAACCATCATGGTTTTTTAGTGCCACATACATGTCAGGCACAACTATTTTGGTTAAGATTAGGGGAGGAAACACATCAGGTCTTTCAGTTGCAATTTAGGAAGTAGAAGATATTAACTGAAGGAGTCATTTCTTTCTAATTTCATAAAAATCACAGGGAAAGCAGTGATGACAATGTCAAATGAACTGAAGCCTTTGGAAAGGGGAAGCTTCTGAAATTCAAACTGCACTTTATACACAAATGCACTTGGGGCTTTTCCATACACATATTTGCTCAAATGCTCATCCTCAGACTCAGTGGATATATTCCATCCGAGCAAGTGAAAGTAGTTTTATTAAAAAGGCTCAATGGTATTTACATAAAATGTATACTATTAAATAAGAGGAAAACTGTCACAGAGAATTTTATGTAAATGTACATCTGGCTTCTTTGCCAATGGGACAAAATAGGCAAAGCTAATACCCAGATTTCAGCTTTTCACTTATTTCCTCTTGGTAACTGCCAGGGCTTATCTCCATCAAATGGAAAAGAAACTGAAGAGAATGTGATACTTGAGCACCATGGGACCATATAGTCCAGATATTTGCTAAGGCTATGAAAGAAAAAGGATGCTATCTTCCAAGTTAGTAAAATAATAACAAATTAGAAAATTTGATTTATATTTTGATTTTTATATGTTAAGACCAGGTTAAGTCTTGTCAAAGAATATAACTAGGTTTTAAAATATTACTTGTCATTTGAATTCTATTTTAATATCAGTTAAAGAGAGAATATGGTTTGAAATAATTTATTCTCATTAATGAGTAAGATATAATACTATCAGCTACGATTTATTTAAATTAATGATATACTTTCCCCCAAGGCTTGCTTTTCCTTATTTTGACATTTCAAAAATTTTTAAAAAGACAAAAGATTAAAAAAATTATTTAGAAATATACTAGTCCATAGCTCATTGATTTAAGGAAATTTTTACATCTTAAAAAGGACCTACATTTTCCTAAACACTACCCAGTATTTAGAAACACTTTTAAGTTCTACCCTGCTTTATAATTTCATTTTTAATCAGAATTTTTTGTTCCTATAATATTAAAAGTTATTTTCTGGAACATTAGGAATAATTGTAGATTATTTTTTAGTTTAATTAGTAATAGCTTGGAGGATGTGATACATATGAAAATCTCAAGATAACAATAATGAGTAACTCAAAAGTAACAACCCCAAAGTAAATTAATCTTCATTGCCAATAACCTGTATGTTCAGTTGAAGTTTTGTTTCTTATCCATTCACTATGGAAAAATTTACAATAGCAAAGTTATAGAAAGTGAACATGCTCAGATCCATTTTCATGCATTTTATTTTCTAACAGTAACAATTTTCTCCATACAACAAGCTCTCCAGTAATTTATTGCTTGGCTGTCTAAACCTGAAGCTAAAAAGTATTAAGAAGGGGAAATAAAACTGCCACTTAGTATGAAAATATTTGAGAATGTATGAGTAAAAAAGAAATATGGCAAAATGGTTAAGTTTTTTTTTTTTTTTTACTGTAGCGCAATTGTGGAGATACGAGGTTTGTATTTAAAGGCTTCTTTGACATAACACTTTAGATTGAACTTGATACAATTTTTCATTCAAAAGAGCTTAGTTAATCTGAAAATTACGCACATAACTTGTCTAAAAAGGTGCTCTTATTATAGGCTTCTTTTTCAAAATATAGTTTATTCAAATTCTAGTTTAGTTTCTTAAACTACTATATTATTAAAGAATTTAAACTGAGTTTTTCCTTATGCGTCAGTAGAATTTTTTTAAAGGAAACCTAAAAAATGAAACCCAGCAAGTCACTTAATTTCCTTATCTTCAAGTGAGGGAAGAAGAGTTGGACTAGTTATTGCTTAAGTTCAGTCCCATCTATGATTGTACGCCATAATTTCTCAGACTCCTCCACACTAACAAAGAAATAGTGGTAAGGCCAGTGTTTTCTTATGCATATAATATTCATGTCACATATTTAATTGTGCTAAAGTAGAACAGATTTCTTTTCAAAGGTTGTATTAAATAATTATAGACTATTCTGCAAAATCTCATGTTCCCTTAGAAAATGCAAAATTAATGGGTATTTCTCAGATTGATTTTTATGAAAAATGGAACCATTAAACTACCAATAACAAGCAACACATTTTCAGAAAGATTTTTAAGATTTTTCAATGCGATACTGGGTTATCTAATTGGCAATCAGTCACCAAGAGGATGCAATCCATATCAAAACCCATAAATAGAGAAGAGAGAAAGCTTTAGTCCATGGTTTCTCAATTGTGGCGTGACTGACATTTGAGGTCTGGTACAAATCTCTATTGTTCTCCTGTGTACTGCAGGATGGCTAGCAGCGCTCTTTGCTCTATGCACTAGGTGCTAGTGCCACTGCCTTCCAGCCTCAATTCTGGTAACGAACACTGGCTCCAGGCTTTGTCAAATATCTTCTAAGGGAAGAGCAATGAAAGAATCATCTCCGGTTGAGAACCCCAGGGTTAGGTAAAGCGAATACAGCCCATGTTCTCAGTGGTTTATCAGTGATGCTCACAAAGGAAGGCTGTCAGCATCACCTGGGGGGTTCTTCCAGCCACATATGGCTGCAGAGACTGCAGTGTGCAATTCACCCCGCCTTGATTATTTACAGTTACGTATGCCAGTCTTGTCCCCTTTTGCCTTTGTGTGGTGTGATGGAGCACACCAAAACAAATAAAGCAGTTTCTCAAAGCTTCAAATATCCAGGGTTAACCAGCCGAGATCTACGATAGCCCTGTCCCTCACGAGTGGTACTCTGGAGCCAATTTCTGGACTCACGACATTTCCTTTGTCTTACGCACATATGCAGCCATTTTACTGGCATCCAAAATACCAGAAATCATCTCTTTCTTCAGAGGTTCTGGGACAAAACTGATTTTAAAAATGTGACAATTTCCCCGTCCTTGCTATTACAAGGAAAAGGGATAAGCAAGGCCCTGGTACAGAGCAATTATAAATCCCCTTCCTTTTTCTATAAATACCATCCATACACTGTAAACAGGCAGACCCTCATTTCTTTATGAACAATAATCCTTTTAACCAGGAAAATAACTTTCTAAATTACTGTGGACAGTAAGATGTCATAACTCTCAGAAAGTGAGGTTCATTGGTGAAAGTTAAGTGAAAGCAGATGCCAGGAAACATGCTTTTTCCACCTGCAAAAAAAAAAAAAAAGCTCCATGCCTCTGGTGCAAACCTTACCAATCATGATAACAGCTTGGCTTTCTGTAACACTTTATACTTCATAAAATGCTTCTGCACACATGACCTTGAGTGATCATAAATGAGGCAGGGCAGGTGTTTTTATCCTCATTTTACAGAGGAGGAAATCCTGGCCTAGAGAGGTTATGAGACTTGCGCTAGCCAGCTACTGATCAGGGAAGCTGAGATTTTAATATTGTTCGCTGTTCCCCTAAGTCAGTGCTTTTTCCATATAATTTCACAAAAGTAGTCCTCAGCAGAGCTACAGCCTTAAAGCCATAACTATAGTCATCAGATTCCATGCATTTAGGACTTTTCGTAAGGCCTGGATGTTAAAAAAAAAAAAAATTCACTATGTGTATTCATGCAGGCCTGACAAACAGCAGTAAGGCAGTTATCCTTCTTAGCAAGCTATCTACAACCCACAAAGTCATATATTTTTCTAATGGAAAACTGTCTCTACAGATAAGGAAATAAAGTCACTTAACTCACCAGGATTCACTAACTCAAGTGAATGTTGCTACTGATGCTATTGTTAATGTTCCACAAAATTAATCTAACAATACCCAGTGACTCCTTGTTCACAAATTAAACACTATAAATTTGGAGTGCTCCAGAATGATGTCTCTCTCTCTCTTTTTTTTTTTTTCTTAGTAAAACTGCTGAGAGCCATCTCCTAGTAAAGCTGGAGAGTACAGGTTTGCTATGGAAAGGGGCTGGAGGGAGAAACTGTGCCATTAATAAATCATCAATATTTGTTCTTGGTCATGAACACTGGAAAAGCAACATACTCATTTAGAGGGAGGGTTAGGAAGCTTCACATGGGTAAGTCTGAGCTTCTCAGGCTGGCTTTTGTTGAAAGGGCTCTTCTCCCACCAGATTGCATGACAGTAGTCCTCAGCAAAGCCACAGCCTTAAAGCCATAACTACAGTCATCAGATTCCATGCATTTAGGACTTTTCGCAAGGCCTGAGCGGCTTTAAACCTGTGATTCTGCTGGACTGCTTTTCTAAATTCCACGGCAGGAAATCAGTTTAATATTTAATCTTGTGAAAGTATAACCAAAAAGAGACAATACTAACCTCATCTATAGCTTTCTTATAGCTCTGAGGTAAGAGGAACCAAATCCAGAAGAATCCACAGAAGAGGAAAAGCCAGAAGGAAGGAAGCAAGTTAGACACAAAATTGGAATCGTTAGTACAAAATTGATAAAGACAAAAGGACAAAGAGAAGTTCAGTCCTGTGAATCGCCTTCATTTCTACTCAATGTACCTCCTAACTTTAAAATGTAAAAATGAAAACAAACAAAAAAAGAGTAAACCAAAAAGGCTTTACATTCATTTTTATAGAAATGATTCTCTGAAAATTGAAATAAGTGGACAGTGACTCATCCCAAATTAATTTTCCACTTTTTAGTTTCAGTCTGCATTCTCTTAATCCTTTTTTAAAAAGCTACTTGGGGTCCATCATGTTACAGCAGTGAAGCTGGATTTCAAGCTGCCAGGCTCCTCTGTGACACTATGCTTACGAAGTTTCAGCCCATAAAAGATATGCAAGTCCCAAAAGGCATGGAAAGTAGCTGAAAAATGATTGTGCCAATTTATACGGAAAATAATATTGGCAAAGAGCAGAATAACTAAGAGACATTAATAGGACAAGTTCAAATGTCCCTGACTGCCAGATTTAATATCTGCCATCATTGTAGACGCAAAATTATAGAATGACATGAGTTATTTCTCTTCCCGTTTTATTCTCTGAAGGGGCTCAGATGGTCAAAATAATCCAAAGGCAGAAGAAACAACCCAAGATCTGATCAGTTCTTCCATAATCAGGTGTGGCTTCTTTCCTATTAACCTCAAACAGTTTTGTTCATAATCATGAATGTATCCCCAATTACTGTAATTTGTGGGTCCTCTGGTAAATCAAGAGTTTCAAACTCAGACAGAAAAGCACTCACAGCTGGTCGGCTGGGCCGTGTAATATCCCTGGATTCTTCTGGTTTCACCTTGGATGGCTCGTGGGGGAGCACAGGTGATCCTTCTGACTTACTGTTAGCTAAAGGAAAAATAGAGGGCCATGAAAGACATTGACCATCAAAGAGCGCTGGCATCAGAGTCTTAGGTGAGTCATCTGTGAAGATTCTTCCCTTCAGGATTACTCAGTGCATACACTGTTCACTTAGCCAAATCCCCAGCATATTCATGGAAAAATAATAAATATTAAGGCAAGCAAAGTCAGGCAGACACCTTGAGGCTTGTAATTCAGAAATCATAATAAGAAAAACTGTAGCAAGCACCCTGCCCTGCTACCATTTACTGAGGAGGTCACTGCTTCTGAGAGGCTTCTGATACACACTGTGCTTTCTGTGAGAATCACCTCGTTTCATCTTTGCTCCAACCCAACACAGTGGTACTATTTTCCTATTTTATGGATATAGAAAGATGACAGAGATGGCCTGAGATTATGATGACATTGTGGACCAAGCTGTGTTTCTTTCGGATTGCTGAAACTTTGATTCCCAATGACTATGCTAAACCAGCTTCAAATTAAGGTTCTGCGCTTGGTTTCTTCTTTTACTACTTATTCATCAGGATAAATTATTTTGATGGATTTTGGTGAGAAAAAAATAAAATCTTATTTGCTTGATGGTCTTAAAATGGGACTAGAGAGACATTGGAGCCCTTTTAAGAAAGAAAGAAAGCAGGGGCAGGAAGGGTATTGGTGATGAAGGGAAAGGGCCCAGGAACACAGGTGCAGAGCAAGGAGTGAGGGGCCCTGCAGCTCCAGAGAGAACGGCTTCTATACAGGTCATTAGTTTATCAGTGGAGGAGAAAGGAGAGATGTTTTGTTTTGCTTTAAAGTTCCTAGTTAGGGACATATCAGGCATACAAGAATACTTTTAACTCAGAACTAGGACCAAAGGAAAGAATATAAGGAAATTATATAATTTTTTTTACATTTGTTCTAAAAAGGTCAGAGAGTGAGGGGGTAGCAGTTCTCTGCTACTCTCTCAGGGGTACGAAGACATACATAGCTATGGGATGTGTGACTAACATGGCAGAATTCATACAGGACAGGCCGTGGGGTCAGTATATGTCCTGAGTCCCAGACATGGACATTACATGTTAGAGATCAAGCTTTTGAAAATGGACATATGGTGATCTTACTTGAAACCTAGTAGGAACATTAGGAGGTAAACTATGGTGTGTCCACTGAAGAGGCCAAGGAAGAATAAAGAACTGGAGATTTCACTCAGACAGAATAATTTATAAGTATACTGTCAAGTAGCATTTCACAAAGTACTGGACAGTATCACTTGGAAGAAAAATTATCTTCTGAAGAAGGTGATTCAGAAGGAGTAAACATTTAATTTATTAGTACATGTTGGCAATATAATGACCACTTTCATTGTGAGTGTTTGACATATGTGCATTATGCACCTTAATTCTTTTTTATATCCTTTTCCTTTATCCTCTTATTCCTCCCTCTATCCTTCCTGCTTGCAGAAGGTCTAACTCCTTGTTTTCTTTTTTCTATCTTTGAATTTTCTCTTTAATATATTTATACTTTGGGTTTCTCATGTAAGAGAAACCATATGGTATTTAAGCTTGTGTGTCTAATTTATTTCACTAACATGATTTCAAGGTGCATCCACTTTCCTACAAATGACTCAAATTTCTCCTTATTTATAGCAGAGCAGCATTATATTCGGTATAAATGCCACATTTTCTTTAGTCAGTTATCTAAACGATGGGCATACAGACCAAGATTTAGCTCCTACGAATTGTGCTTGTAGGCATGTATCACTGTAACATGATGTTGGACTCTTTCAGGGAAACACCTAGAAAGAGAATAGCTGGATTGAATTTCTTTCTTTTCTTTCTTTCTTTCTTTCTTTCTTTCTTTCTTTCTTTCTTTCTTCTTTCTTTCTTTCTTTCTCTCTTTCCTTCCTTCTTTCTTTCTTTCTTTCTTTCTTTCTTTCTTTCTTTCTTTCTTTCTTTCTTTCCTTCCTTCTCTCCTTCCTTCCTTCCTTCCTTCCTTCCTTCCTTCCTTCCTTCCTTCTCTCTCTTTCTTTCTCCACACTGATTTTCACAGTGGTTGTAGCTAAAAACTATGTGTTGCTATATATAATTGCCTGCATAATATGAATGGATTTCATAGGTCCCCACATTAATGAAAACTAAACAGTAATGAATGATTCGAGTCAAACTTTTGGAGAGGCTAATTTTTATCTATCTGATTAAAGCATCAAATGTATTTTTTAAGTCAAAGATTTTATTTCTTCCTTCAGGTATATTTATACTGCATTAATCTTCATCAAATTTTATGAATGAGAAACACCTATAAATTATGAACTGTGCTCAGAATACTAAGAGAGATGATTGGTCCACTAGGAACAGGACATTTGGAGGTACAGGAAATTCTAAAAACAAGCAATCAATTGGAAAGGGAAATTCAGGAGATTGTTACCTACACTTTCAAATAAGAATACTTCTGATGATCTCCCTGGAAATCTGAGATTAGCAAGGATTTTGTCCACACTGCTGTCATCTGCATGAGATGAGGTTCAGAGCCGCTGCCTGTGTAGCCTCACTATGGTCTGGAAGTGGCTCTTTCCCCATTTGCATTTTCCTCCCCAGGGAAGTTGCCGGGGAAAGGTAAGAGCATGGTTCACCTCGAACTCTGGTCCGTTCGCTGGATCCTGCCTGTGAGCCAGGCTGAGAGCCTCCTTGAGAGCTGGGCTGCGAGCTGGGGGTGCTGGAGCTGGAGGAGCTGCCACTGCTGGTCCTCTGCAAGGGGCTCTCCAAGACCGGCTCCGTTCTCCGGAGATCAGGGTTGCTGCGTGGGCGGCAGAGCACACTCATTACGTGCTTAAAATCTTGCCGATTTTTCAAGCCACACATCTCAGAAAGTGTCAATATCCACAATATATAATGAAATCAAGAAACACAATAGCAAGAAGACAACCAGATTCAAAAATGAGGGCAAAGGACCTTAATAGACATTTCCCAAAAAGAACATACACAAATACACATAATAAGTATATTTAAGAATTGTCAATTCATTAATCACCAGAGAAATGCAAATTAAAACCATAATGAATTATCACCTTACAACTATTACAAGTCTGTTATCAAAAAGTTGAAGGATAACAAGTGCTAACAGAGATGTGAAGAAAAGCAAATCTTTGTACACTGCTGGTGGGGATGTATATTAGGTGTGCCGACTCCTAAAAAATAAAAACAGAACTACCATATAATCCAGAAATTCCATTTGTGTTTTTTGCAAAGTTCTGGATATGCAGGAAATGAACTCCTAAAACAATGCTTGAGTGAAAACACTAAAAACACTAATTCTGGGATGATAAAGTTTAAAAGGGGGCTGTCTTTAAATGCTTTTTCCCTGTGATCATTTTGTTTGTCTGTTTGTTTGTTTGAGACAGGATCTCACTGTATAGTTCAGGCTGCCTCTGAACTCACCATATAGCCCAGGTTGGCCTCAGACTCATGGTAATCCTCCTACCTCAGCCTCTTGAGTGCTGTGACTATGGGCGTGACCTACCATGCCTGGCTCCCTGTGATCATTTTAAGAAACTTGACACACATTGAAAGGTAAAAATAAGAAATTAACATTCATAATCCTCAAAGCAGAAGATACTCAATTATGTCTTACTGTTTAGTACTAGCCTTTTTTTCTTTTGAATATATGGAAGCATATGATGCATTCAGTTTTGCTCACCCAGCCGCCTTAGCACTACACTGTATGAGCACTGCCTTGTACTTCTGAAAACAGTAATGCCTGCATAGTAATCTACTGCATAGATTTATCGGCCTAACTATTCCTCTACCGTTAAATATTAAGGTACCCCATACAGTGCTGAGACAGGTAACACTGAATTGGTCATCTATCTGCACACCAATGCTCAATCGTGTCCCTGTTTTCTGGAATTAAAATTCTTGGGTGAAAAGGCATGAGCTGGGATATGCATGTATGCACATGTCTGAACGGGCATCTAAAAGTGTCACCACGTTTTACTGAAGTATGTGTGATGATCTTGTCTCTAAATTATCAGATTTTGTTAGGAGCAATTTGACAAATTTTATCTTACTCATTTAGTGCCATTTTAAATTTGGTAATGATGTAGAATAATGTTTACTGATATTTATAATCCCTTTCCTGTGAATTGCTAAATTAAACCCTTTGCTTATGTATCTAGTGGAATATATATATATATATATATATATATTTTTTTTTTTTTTTAAATAATTTTCTTGCAGGAAGTCTATACTCTTAGCTACTACCAAAGGGATGTGTTTTTGGATCATTATTACTAAATGCTAATTCAAGAATAAATTAGTTTATTAGCAGGCTAGTAGCTCCCACCTTATAAAAAATTTGGAAGATTCTTTGCCATATCTTTGCTACTACTCCCCAAATAGCATTATTTATTCACTTACTCAGTTGTTTTTTTTTTTTTTTTTTTTTTGGTACCAGGGATCGAACTCACGACCTAGGCACTTATAAGGCATTTGAGATAGGAAAATGATGCAGGCTGTGCCCTCTGCAAGCTTAGCCAAGCACACAGATCCCATTTCATTCATGCTTTGCCTGCATATGGACGCATGAAGCAGGGCCACTCTGGGCTAGAGGTGAGCTATACCAGCAGAGGCTATACCAGCAGAGGAGACATCTAAACAATGGTGGTAAGAGGCAGCTGAGGTTTTTATCATTTTGTTTCTAAAAATGTAGCATTCTTAAAGCTTCTACAGAGTTCTTTCTCTTTAATTTACTACTAACAGATGCTGTTTCTTTTGTCCATTAGATTTAAACAGTGCTGGCAGGGATAATTCACTGACATCTGAAAATCTGTTGCTATCCAGTTGCTGAGACAAAAACCCAAATCCAGCATCAGCTTCCTCTGTTTCCGAAAAGAATTTTACATGTTTGTGCAAACTGCAGGGGTCAAGACTGTTGCTAAGAAGCACAAAGGACCTGAGGGGACTCTGGAGCAGTATGCAGGAGGGCTGGAAGTGGTCTGAGCAAAGACAAAGGCTGGGGTTGCCCTGATGTACATGGATGCAGAAAGGGTGCCCACGGAGTAGAGTACCAAATCTGTCTGTTTCTGTTAGGAATCTGATTTCTGTTAGGAATCACTGGGAGAATGCAGTGATCTGAAGAAAAGGTCAGGGTGTATAGCACCAGCCATTCACACTTGGCAGAGAATGTGCATCTACCACAGTAGGCTTATGCCCAACTGGACAGGAAAGAGGCAGGCAGGTGAGCTAGGGAGGCTACTGCCACGTTAGATGATGAGGTCTTGGGTCAGCGTGTCCTGGCATAAAATAGAAGCAGAACTTGATGGAAAGAGCATGCATCTGATGGGGCTCAGAGCCTCCTTCTGTGTGAAGCTAATTGGATCCCAGAGGCATTAAATCCCTGACCTGGGCCTCATTAGTACCAGTCCTCCCCACTGGAGCTCACCAGCCTGGGTGCTGATCTTAACAGGCTGCTATTTTTACTGCTGGAGACTAAAAGAAGTATTTAGTTCCTATTGTTGCAGGCAGCCAAGTTAGTTAGAAATATTATAGAAAGTGAGACAGGGCTAGGTCCTCAATGGACCCAGTGCAGATACCTTACAACTGTGGGGGAGACAGACACCTCCTGCTGTGGGTCAGGCCTCAAGACAAAGGATCAAACAAATGCATCCACATCCTAAAGACTGATATTCTAATTAGTTCCCTACCATCCTGAGGAAGCCTGAAGTCACTGTCCCATCCCCTTAGGGAAGAGTTACTGCTCCTTAAGAATGCCCACTTTCTACATGACTGGCACTGCTCCTTAAGAATGCCCGCTTTCTATGTGACTCGCTTCCCCATTTGTCCCTAATGTAATCCATTTAACCTGAACTATTAATCTTATTGGCTAACCACAGTTCTGTTCCACCTTATGTCCATCTGCCTTGTGAGTTCCCAGTCGGTCCCCCTCCCACCTCTCAGCCTTGAACCCATGGTTTTACTTTATAAAAGCCCCTGGAAAAGACAGAGTCCTTGGCAATCCACTTGGGACCCCTTCTGTCTCTCTCTCAGATATAAGCTCTCTTTCGCTCAATAAATATATTCTACTCTTAACCTCCGTTGTTCCTAAAATCCATTCTTCAATTTTAGAGAACATGAACTTGCGGACATAGTAGGTCAGGAGTTTCATTCCCCTATATCACTATGTAACCATACATAGAATAGGGAAAGTCGTTCTACCTTACTTTTTTCTGTAAAGAGCCTCTCTACCTTACTTTTTTCTTTTTTAGTAAAACATGAGTAATTTGAGAAATTGTTATACTGTTCACATTTTTCTCTTTCTTACTGTGTATATATGGTCTGACCTTGGGGCCAAAGTGTCTGAGATAAATGCTCTTAGAAAGATTCAATTTCAAAAGAATTCTATTAAATTATAGATTTTCCTTATTCATGCATTAACAAAATCTACTGAGATCCAAACATGCAAAAACTTGAAAACATCTAAATAGATTTCTTTACATAACTTTTAATTCAAATATCTGTCATCCTGCAGACAATACTGTTTGGTCTATAAAACACACAGTAAAGTAAAAAGATGGTAATTACTCCATCCACTTGAATCATACAAAAAGTCAAAACAGAAAATGAGGATTTCAAAGTGAGTTTTTGCCCAAGTACTTGGGCCAAGTCTTTAATTAACTGGCTGGCTGCCAAAATTCATTTTATTTTGTTCTTTGATGACATAGCCAATGAGAAAAAACAAGTCCTAAGAAGACAGGTTGGGGATGGCACAAAGAATTACTTTTAAAAATTAAGCATTTAGTTATTGGATTTTTCCTGGGTCTTTCTAGCTTAAGTTAAATCTTTTAGTATTCTGAATGTACTTGTTTCATCAAATTTTAATTTGCTATAAAAGAACACATGAATCAAAGTTAAATATTAAAGTACCTGGGATCTTAAAAACAGTATTTTTAAATGATCAAATCAAACGTGTAAACTCAAGTGCTCACCCTGACAGGAAAAGTTATTTGGGAGTCCACAAGCAGGTGGGAAGTGCTCACTGATCCAAGGCAGGAACAGGTGCATGAGGCCTGTGTTATCACCCAGACTTTAGCCATCTGAAAAGGGAATGCTACAAGGTGTGTGATGGCACCTAGTTCCAGCTTGGCTGGGTGTCCGAGATATAAATATGTCCCATGAACAGCAACCTTTAAAACTTAGTATCACAGCAAAAGGATCCTTCCGATTAGGAGGAGCTGTCACTGGATTCATAAACCACAGGGTGAGAAAGGAAGCAGCAAAATGGTGCTGTGTTCATCACCGCTGGTAGTCAAGGGACCTCTTCCTTTGGGAAAATTAGGCAGCAATGTCAGCTACCTGATTAGCAAATAGTAGCACTGAAGAGTGTAGGCTTGAGGTAAGGCTACCGGAGTTCACACCCTAGTTTCCACCACTTACTGAATCTGCCACTTACTGAATTTGGCAGCTTGGTTAATGTCTTTTTCTTTTTTTTAATTTTAGAGAAAAAAAACAATTAAAACAATGGTACAAAATTTCAAAACAAGATTATAGAAGAGTAACAATGGTTAGTACATTGGGTTTTGTTATCTTCAAAGTAGTTGCTCATATTACAGGACACAGGCATGAAAAATTGATCAAACAATATAAGCACAAATCTTTCTTTTCAATGAAATAATTGCAATTAGTTGTATAACTATCTTAATTAATTTCTGTGTATCTCACTTTCCCTGCCTATAAAATGAGAATGATTATAGTCACTGCCTCACAGAGTTGATGTATGGATTAAACAGTTCATATTTGTAATGTAAAAATATACATAAATGCTCCAATGGAGTTCATTAAATAAAGAAATAAATAATAAATTGCCTCAAACCAAGTAGAAGGCAAGGACCTGCCAGGGGTTTCCTATTAATGAACCCTTTCGTGAGCAACCTGTGTTGCTACTTGCTCAGTACTGTATCTATATTAAAAGCATGTTCTCTGCAGGACTATTTTTTATTGGGTATAGTGGCTGTAGACAACACAAGAGTGAGATAATGGAGCTATTCCTAGAAGGGCGGGTATTCAGAAGAGTAAAGCTTTACTTTTATTCTCATGTTGTAAGTACTAGGCACAACAGTCTTCCACTCTAGATTATTACTAATTTAAACATTGTTTTCTAAATTGCCAAAAATACCACACTGGCACATGGTTTATTTCTCATCTTGTCATAATGTGCACAGGGAGAATGCCTGTTGTTGCTGGTCCTTCTCCACATGGTGATTTGGGGACCCAAAAACCCTTCTGTGTTGAAACACATCTTAAATTTGGGGTCCCCAAGTTTGCCACAGAAGATAAAGAAAGGAAGTCTATCTTTCAATAAATTAATTTACAAATTTATTCCAAAGTAAATAAGAAAGTGAGGCAAGAAACATAATTTTGCCTTCCATTAAGAATACCCACAGCTGCAAAGAGCAGAGGGTAGGGTGGCCCACGGGCCCAGGAATCAGGCAGTTTTATCCAGAATCGCTGGTTGTAGTCATGGAGATAGCAGGTTTTAATATACATTACATGAACTTAGCAAACGAATTAAAACTAACAAAACACCCTGAATCTGTCCCTTGTTAGCACTGCAATTTTTCCTGAAATCTACACTAACTTTGCTGATGTTCTAATTTCCCTTGAGAATCACTTCAAAAAAAGACTGGGAAGAAAAAAAAAAAAGACATTGACAAAGTATAGGAAGTGTAGCTTAGAAGCATTATGATCTGCCAAATGGTACACAAAGAACTATGAGGCCTTCGGTAGGACCCACAGAAGGTAGACAGGCTGTCACAGCAATGGCCCGTTCCAATTACATCTCGGATGGCCACTTCCCTGTGTGGTTCTTTTCATGACTCAGGGATAGGCCAAGAGAGTTGGAGTGGCCACTGGGGGTCAACAAAGTCAGTACAAATGAAGGCTACAAGCACTCTGTGTACGGGAAATTTCTTCCTTGAAATGCTGTTCTGTAATAAAGGTACAAAGAAGCAGGTATGGACGACCCTGTGCATTACGAGGTACAGCTGACACCATAGGAGCTCACTGTAGCTACATGACTGGTGGCAGAGACCAGGAAAACCTCCTGGCCAATCCACAGAGATGTGAGCAATAATGAACTGTTATTGTTTCAAATTTTTGGCTAGTTTACTATGTAGCAGAGGTGAACAGAAGCTATCTCTATATGGTGCCTTGAACCTTGAAGCTTTTTATAAATGTAACACAATCTGGAGCTGCAGTTTTCCTCAATTATTTTCTTTATACTTTAAATGTTGGTCACATGGGGACATTTTAGCAAGAAGCCCAGGATGCTCTCTAGGACTGTCCCACTTATACAAATGGGGATTCCCCTCTACTCCCCATCTTTTTTACTTTCGTTGTAAATTATTGTCTCTTAGCTCTCTTTCTACATCTCTCACAAAGTATGGCATTTAAATGGTCCCAAGGGAAAAGTTCGTGTTTTCTAAGCTACTATCATCAAGTGCTAATTATGTTAGGCTCTAATGTTATTAAAATAGCACTTCAGAAGAAATAAGAAGCTGCTTTTTATTTGACTACATAATAGTAATTCTTTCTTCTTGGTTGACAGGAGGAAGAATACTTAAAGATGAAATAATGCTTGATCTAAAGCTTGAAATAATGCTTGATCTAAACTACAATTCTAAGCAACTGATCTAATAATGAACAGAGCCCTGAGGGCAGGGTTCAAAAGAGCACGGAAGTGCTGATAACTGGAGACTTATTACTTTTGGAAAAGAAGGACTGATAAAGTTCAGCTGAGAATCCAGAGCTCTTTGGCCACAGTATGTCCCAGTCTTTCTTAGTGCTACCTAGCAACACCAGCCCAGCCCAAATCTGACAAGTCGCAGCAAAAAATGGATCATTCAGTGTCCAGGAATTGGTAATTCCACTCAGAATGGGCTAACATCTCTGCCCTAAAGGGATTCATGTTCTTAGTGTAGTTCTGTCTTTTTCATGGAGTAACCCCTTCCTGAGGCTTTTCATGTGAAGAGGCAAATTAAAGTGTTAACATCAAAAGCATTTCGTGTTTTAAAGATATACACAAATAGCCATACACTTCCTGTACATATATACACAGTCCACGGTCTCTCCCCTCTCCTCTCCCTCTCTCCCCCTTTCCCTCATCTTCTCCCTCTCTGTTCTTTTTCTTACTGTGAACACCATGAAGGGAAAAAACCCTCAGCTTGCCCAAGCTCGTTCTTTTTATAGCCTAAGCAGAGGCCATTTGCTATTTTAGTGGATCCTAAAAGGACTGTAGTCACTGTGAGGGCTCTGGGGGAAGCTTCATGATGAGCCAAACAGCGACAGCAGCACACAGCATCTGTTACCACATCCAGTCAGCTCAGATGCTACAGAGATGTTTACTTTCGGGCTTCTCTTGAGACCTCTGCACCAACCAATGGCAGTGAATGCAACTTCCCCCCGTAAAAACATGCATTGGTGACGGGAGTTTGGGAAGAACACACAGCACCAGCGAGAGCCGGACTGCATTCCAGAATCCTGCACAATGCCGAGGAGACATTTTCTCACCGCAGCTGGTCTGGCTGGACTTGGCAGGCTTCAGACGCTCTGAAGTTGGTCACCATTCCCCTGGCAACTGGCTTTTACTATCTCAGTCATTCCCAGGACACATATTTTGACCTGATAAAAATCATTCCAAAACACTCTATTTTGTTCCAATGATTCCATCAAACGGTCTCTGAAGTAAATGGTTTGAGGTGTTGCAACTGGATTTATGTTTGCATTTTACCCCAGGTTTTAAAAACTGTCAGTTAAAGTACACCTGATTGGCCTCCTGGATGCCTCATTCATTCGTTCGTTCGTTCGTTCATTCATTCAGTGTACACTCTGGGCTGATTTCTAAATTATTGAAAGCACACGAAAACTTACAGTCCAGGTGGCAACTCAACATGCTTTTGAAGTGAATTCAGAACACAGACTCTTTTTAGGAAAGCATAATGACAATAGTGGGAGGGGATTCTTCCTCCTTCCTGGCCTCCTTTCTTCCTTACCTTGCTCTGATGGGTTGAGATCCTAGTCTGGGTCCCAAAGCACTACCGTTTCCAGGTGAATTCTTTCTGGCTAACGCTGGGGATATAGAAGTTGTTCTTTGAGGCACCTGGAGGAAAACCAGAATTCAGAAATGTTTTCCATAAAACAGTTTTCATAGGCTGCTGTTCAAAAAACTTACTTCTTTCAGAAGATTTGATGAAGTTACAAAAACAATTTGAAATAGGAAAGAATTATCTTTCGGTCCTCACTGAAATATTAAATTCCCTGAACAAAACCAAACAAGAGTCTAGTGGCAGAAGGCAATGAGTCATACTCAACAACCACCAAGTAGGGTAATTTTATGTCTTAAATTTAAAGATGGATTAATAATTTTCTTTTGCTAAGCTGTAAGAAATTAATGTCTCTTTTTGTGGAGCAAGAGTGGTAGATATCAGAAACCTCTTTGGGGTATTACCTCATTGGAAGTTGCATCAAATCAAAGCCACTGCAATAAAGCCAATTTTCATTTTTAGCTCCCATCATAACTAAAAAAAAATTATAAAATCTGATGAGAAACTGAGCTATCAGGCTAGAACCTGGGACATTCAGTTACAAATCAGTGAGCTCAGAGAATGTACTACAATAGGTCCTGCATATTGTTAGTCAATTTGCAAATACTAATTAAAATCTCCAAACCCTAAAAAGTCAATTGGCAAATTCATTACAAAACAACACTAATACTGAAAATAGTGGAAAGATCTTCAAAAATCCCAAGTGAGTATCATTAAGACTGTGGGAGTGCAGTTAGAAAGTGTATTATTAGCTTAGCTGGGAAAGCCTGAGATTGAATTCAAGAATTTCTTTTGAAGGTATTACAGATACTTTTAAAAAATAAAATTAAATACTACAAGTGCATCAAATAAGTATGTTATTTTAAATAATTGTATTACAATTCTAGTACACAAAGTTACTTTCAATGTAAAGTCATATTCTTTGTTTAGAAAGTTTATTACTATTATTATTATTATTATTATTATTATTATTATTTGGTACCAAGAATTGAACTCATGACATCATGATTACCAGGCAGGTGCTATGCTGCTGAGTTATACCCCCAGAAATTATAATTTATTTCAACATAAAGATGAGTCAGTGAACTGAAGCAGAAAGTCAGATTAGTGTTATCACCTGTTTAAATTAAATATTGCTATTGCTATTGCTATTTTTGCTGTTTCTTTTGTAAATGTAAGTATTTGTAGAGAATAGCCTAATGAATTATTAAAAGGTGAATCTCTGAACTAACCAAAAGTTCCTTCCCAGCATCACAAATGCATGCATGTGTGTTTTTAGAATGAACCAATAGCTTCCTCATTCAGTTTCTGAGACCTCCAGTGTGTCTACCTTTTTTCACATTGAAATCTGGCCCTAAGAAATCTTTTCTGATGATAATTCTGCTTCCACAAAAGGAGGACATCAACAAAAAAAGCCATTATCACCTATGTTCATGTTCAAAATAATGGAAGTCATAGTATAATATCCCTTTGAGAGGATGAAAAATATATCTAAATCACTAAGACTACTTAGTAATAATAACTATTAATAACTATTAACTTAATAATAACTATAACTTAATAATAACTATTATTATTTTGTGGAATTAATGACATTATTTCTTGGAAACTGTGGTACATTCATTTGTCATTGGTCCTGATGCTAAACTCTGGAGAAAGAGGATTCCTAAGCCAGGAAGAACCTAATGAAAAATGTCTTTAACCTAACGAAAAATGTCTTTAATGTTTTGCAAAATATCCAGCTACTTGTCACAAATTCACAGGCACACTCCAGAACATATCTGGGGAAGAGTAATAGCTTGGTATATGAAAACGAAAGAAAAAACCCTCAAACCCTGTCATTTGAGAGATGAAATTAAAACAACACCAAGAGTCTGACTCACTCCAGAAAGAATGGCTATCATCAAGAAGTCGAACAATAACAAATGCTGGTGGGGCTGTAGGAAAAAAGGAACTCTTCTTCACTGTTGGTGGGAGTGTAGACTGATGCAACCACTGTGGAAACCAGTGCAGAGATTCCTCAAAAAACTAGGATTGAAGTTTTATTTGATCCAGCTATTCCCCTTCTGGGTATTTTCCCAGATGAATTGAAAACATCATACCACAGTGATATATGTGCACCCTGTTTGTAGCAGCACAATTTGTAATAGCCAGATCTTGGAAACAGCCCAAACACCGATTAACCACAGAATGGATAAAAATGATGTGGTATTTTTATACAAGGGAGTATTACTCAGCTATAAAGAATAATAAATTTGAAGCTTTTGTAGGTAAATGGATGCAACTTGAGACAATACTCATAAGTGAAATAAGTCAGTCTAGCATGTGTAAATATCATATTGTCTTCCTAGTGTAAAAAATTGAAAGAGTAAATAATATCCAAAATGTACAATAGATATTGTCAAAGTGAAAGTGAAAAAACTGCTCAAAAGGAAAGAACTGGAATCAGAGAGAGGAGAAGAGAAAGAAGGATAAAGATTATGTGTGTGTATTTATATATATATTCATATATATACAAAATAGATAATTATACTACTAATCTCTGTTAGTTCATCAAAAAGAACAGTTTTCATGCCTATATCTTATAATCTGAATAACTACTTGGAAGACAACAATATGCAATATATTAACCAATGTTAATCTCCTATTTTTTTTTAAAACAAAAAACAAAAAAAACACCTCACTACTGTTTTATTCAGTGATAAGCCCTAAAATTTTATTTTCAGTAGTTAAATGAGGGTGGAATTGAATCAGCTCTGAAATAAGTTTTCCTTAAAATCTCTAAAAGCATTCCTTAAATGAAGCCATCTAAAATATCGCAAGAGTAATAGTACCTACTGAATCTGTGAAATCTAGTTTCACTCTATAAGGTTAAACAGTAGGAATCAATGAACATTTGTCTTTTTATCTGAAAGTTTTCAATTTGTCTAGATGTAGGTTCAGTCACCAAAGAAAATATCCATTATTTTGTTTTTCAGTATGAATATAAAAATAGTCTAGGATGCTTCCATTGAGAGTTCTAATTCTGAAATACAGGAAATATACTTAAAAGTCAATCAAACTACCTAAGTCTCTGCTCTTTCAAGTGTTTAAAAAAGGAAGTTCAGAAATAACAAATGATATTCTAGCCATTAGCTTGGGAATGAAGAGGGAGAAGGGATGGTGCACTGATGTTATTCCATTCTTTTTTACTATGAAGGTCTGCAATAATGTTGATAATAATGACTACGACAATGATGGTGATGATGGTGAGGACGTAAATACACCAGTAATAGTGACACTACCTTTGGTGGAATGTCTTCTTCCTGTCGTAACCAAGAGCTTCGGTCAAACTTCTCAATGCGAGTAGGAAGAGGAGGGTTTTCAGAGGTGGGATCTGAGTTCTGGCGTGGCATCTCAACACGGTGAGGGGTCACGTTCAGAGCCTCCTGGAACCCAGACAGGCCTTTTGTGGCCTGCTCATGCACTGACTGGGAAGCGGTCAAGGCAGGTCCCTGGGATTTTACAGCCACCAGTTGTGGGATCTAAGCAGAAGTCAACATTAGAGTAGCATTATTAGAAGCAAAAGGAGATACACCAGGGTCTCAATCAGTTGAAAAGAAAAATGTCCTGGGGCATGAGAATTGGACTATAAAGAGTCTATCATCACTATCCATGACAGGCTTTTAGCAGTTCTTCAGAAATTTTCCATTTAGGGCAATGTGTAGGACCGAACTAGGGTTCCTGGCAGCAAGTTAGATGGTTTATTTGGGCCTGCTAAGAAGCCATCAGAACACTGTGATGAAAATAAAAGTAACTGTATTTAGTGAATATTCATTGACAGGAATATTCATTGACAGGAATATATTGTATAAGCATTTCTCTTCTAATATTATAAACATCTTCCTTTTTATCCCCTAACTTTGACTTTAGGAAGCACTATTTATAAAACAAAATTGCTCTAAATACTGACTCCTTGTGAATTTACTAAATTCACCTTGATGTGGACACAACCATTTCCTTCATTGCACACATGAACCATATATGGTACACAGGTCAAGCTACACTCTCAAGTGCATAGCTGGAGCCTGGATAGAAACCCCACCATTCTATACTCACAGCCTATATGCCTAACATCCTGCTCTTCTGCAGTCCTGGCTGTCACCATCTAAATCACTAAGTATCTCTTGTGGTGATATTTAAAGACATGTAGTCTTTCAGTGAAACTGTGGGCCTTTAAGAGAAGCCATTAAATTTGGATAAAAGATATCCCTTTCCCATTAAGCTGCTCACACTTCACTGTTTAATGACTAGTTAAACCTGTCTTACTTCAGGAAGCTCAGATCCCTGGAGACAGGTGCTTTGGAAGTCATGCTCATCACCATGTCCCCATACCTAGATTTATGCCTGGCCCATGGAAGGCATTCAGTAAGTGTTGTTGGCGAAAATTTAGACTGCTTTTTAAATTGAACGGCTAGTTCAACAAACATTAATTTAGTATCTGCTTTGTACAAGGACCCATCAAACTCTCTTGAGTCTGAAGTTTCAATTGGAGTGTTATTAATAGCAATTCAAAAGAAATCCTCAAAGTCTAGTTCTACTGAATGTTATACTTCAACCAGAGCAGAGCCAGTCAAATTTATAGTAATGTTAAATAACATTAAATATTATATGATTAAAATAAAGTACATTAAAGTATCTAGTATAAAACACAACCTACTTTTAAGAGTCTAAAAACAAAAACTGAAGTGGCTAAAGACTGGTCAACTAATCAGCTGTCACCAGATGTCTCCATTTTCACTCCTTAGTCACTTTAGATAGGTAAGCTTTCCACAGCACTGCACTTTCATGGACAAAACTACACTAAAAACTCAAAGTTAAGGGTTTATAAAAGAGGATATTTGTGTGTCAAAGAGAAGTTCATGTAAAATACGTTTCTTTGACATATTTTTCATGTAGGCATAAAAGAATACACATAAAAATAATCAAGGGGAAGAAAATACATTAAGTTGACGGATGCTGGAAAATCTTGGATTTCGTCCATTACAAGCAAATTTAAGGCACGAAGAATACTTGATTTTATCACTACCTCTTAAAGCTCCAACACAAACAGCATTTTATATTTCAAAAGCGGCCTGAAAATACAATGTGGAAGTCATAATGCTAGTGGATGCCAGGAATAAATTTAAAGCACTTGAGTGAAAAACAGAACAAAACAACAAAACAAAACAAAAAACTGTGTCACCTTCATTGTTCTATAGAATTCCATTCTCTGTCTCACAATGTATTTCATTTTTGGGATACACAGTGGTATAAAGTAAAAGTCCTATGGAACTTTGAGAAACTTCCTCCTTTTCCTAAAAGTGAGGTCATCTCTTTTCCTTGTCAAGCAGCTCACAACAGTGATTCTCAGGCTCTGACGTACAGCAGAATCACCTCGAAGGACGGTTAACCTCAGAATGCCAGGCTCCACGCCACGCTGCTGATTAGTAGGCCTGCAGTGGGCCTAAGAATATGTGTTTCTATCAAGTCTATGAGTCATGCTGATCCTGGCGACCAGTGACTACACTTGGAGAACCACTGTCTCTGAAGACGCAGTTTTATTTTACCAAGCCCATTAAATGTTTTTCCAGTTTCACGGTCCAGCCCAAGTCCCAAAGCACACAAGACTATTTATATATATACAGTTTATACTGCAAAGGTCTGTGTCAGCAGTGGCAAAGCTACGGCATTTGTGCCTTAGCAGGCTGTGTGCATCACTGAAAGCTCTAAGAGGGTCACCGTGCCTGGTCTATGTGAATTTTAGTCTTGGTAAATATTAATAATTACCAAATTACTGTTTCCACTTGTTCTCACCATGCAGAAACTTTAGAGTTTTCGAGAGAGGCCAATTCACCAAGAAGTGATTTTATAGTTGAATCAAACTGTAGTGCAATTCCTTTCTCATCCTACTCCTCTACCCTTCAAATTCAGTGGTACCTCATATATGACTGTAAGTTCTATATCCCAGTTTTCATCTAGTTTACCTCATGCTCTAATCCATGTTAAAATTTCTTAGGCTTTTAGTAAGTTTTATTGTATACCCATATCTCCAGTGAAACAAAACAGAGACTGTACCTGGGGATCAACAGGTCTCAGCATAGGGGGTGTTCGAGCAGGTTGAACCCCACTGATGCTGAAGGACTCTGACCTTGGGGGCAAGTTGGGGTCAGAAATCCTGTTGGCAACCTTGTGAGGCATGGCAGGTGAACTCTGCCGGTTGAGCCTTGACCGTTCTTCTACCTACAAGCCAAAGGAGAAGAGAAACTCAGTGGATAGAAGTCAATTCATTTCCCAGGAAGGATTTTCTGTAGTCCTCTGCACAGCCATGTTTGTGTTCCTCTGGTTAATTCTTAGAGCCAAAATGCCACATTTTTGCTCTGCATTGATAATTTGCAAAAAGCTTGCTTTCTCCATTCTTTTAAAAGTCAGAGCAAAGACTAGTAGCAACAACAACAAAAGAGCAGAATATCCAAGCCATTACCTTTCTATTACCCATTATCTTAGTTCAACTGGCTAAGAAGTCAGGGCTTGCTAAGAGTGTATCTTGCACTGACTGGGATATCTTGCTGAATGGTCACAAAGCCATGGGGTCAGGCAGGGAGATAGTTGGCGTGCTAGATAATCAAAGGGAACTGCAGTAGGCATTCAGATTGCTTGAAGGAAAATAGCAACTTGCATTAGGTTGACTCATGGGACAGGAAGGGGAAGAAACGCAGGGAGGGCTGACAAGAGGGTGACACTAAGTGCACAAACCCTCTACTTCCTCACATGACTGCTGACAGGCAAGTAGGAGTTCCAGGCTGCCTGCATAATGAGTATGGCCTGTCTTGCACAGACTTCCTGTATCATTTTCTCTTTCTCTCTTTAGGGCCCTTTCTTTTCAATTGTTGCTCCTTGCTCCCTAAAATACATTGCTCCTCCTCATTCTTTCCATGCCTAGGTTGGGCACCACTGCTTGATCTCCTCCTTATCCTCCCTGTTTCTGCATTGGTAAGAGTTCCTTCTTGTTCCCCTTCTCTTCTCTCCACCTCCCAACCTCTCTCCTCTTGGTCATTTCATTTTCATATCCTTCACTATCTTCTAGGGTTTCTCTTAGCTCAAATCAGGTAACCAAGTCCAAGCACTTCAAAGGAGTAAAAGCTGCCCTTGGTACCTATTTACAATAGACTGTTGTAGAGGACAACTTTAAAGAGAAACTTAGATCAGCAAGATGCACAGTGTAAGACATGATGTAAGACTGTAGATAGCTTCCGGAGATCTAAGACTACCTACAGGTCCTATCTTGCTTTTCTTTAGGGTCAACTCAACTGTCTTGCTTTCCAAATTCGGCAGAGCACTGACACTACTGTCCCTACTTTGTTGTTTTTTTTTTGGTACCGGGGATCGAACTCATCATGATCTCGCGCTTGCCAAGCAGGCACTTACGCTGCTGAGCTAAACTGCCAGCCCCTACGCTCCCTACTTTAATGAGTGAGCTCTAATTCTCTTCAGCTGATTCAATTTCCAGGCCTGTTTGCATATTTTTATGTAGCAGCTGATTTTTTTTTTCTAATTTTAATGCCTGATTTGAAATAAAAATTCAAAAGTGCTAGTCTTTCCCACACTCCCCACCCATTTTGAATTTTTCTGAAGACTCAGTGTCTCATACAGAATGTCTGTTTTATTTTTTGAACTGTCACAGTAACCTCAAATATTTAAACATGATGAAGACATGCCACAAAATAGGAGACATCCTTCCTGCCTCTACTGACGGCTAATTTTGATGTCTCTTCCCCCATGTCTGTGCAGACATACAGCTGGCATCCAATTGACTTTGTATTTGAAATTCAATATTCCAGAAACTCATCACACGCCAAATAGGCTGCAAAAACCTGGGAACATAAGCTAGAACATGTATACTCTGTGCATCGTATGTGCGAAGTATTACATCAGCCATAGTTATCCAGTTATTGCAGTGAGCAAAGGAATGAAAGCTGTCCTTGACATAAAACCACAAAGAAAACATCTTGCAAAGACAGCAATAGATAAACTGAGACCAAGGCACGCCATTTACTGGTTTCCAAAAACTTAAAAAAAGAAAGATATTTTCAGACAATTGGAACTGGTCAGATATTAGCCATTTTTTAATTTCCAGGAATACTATTAATAGGTAAATGACTCTCTGAACTCTTACTATCCTAAATACTGATGTCTGAGCCCAGGAACCTAAGAGATTCAGATACACTTCAGATAAACACCTGGTTATCAACAATCTAGCCACATGTTATTCTAAATTCAAGAAGCAAATGTATTCAGAGAAGGCAGACTACATCTAACCATTATTATTAACTACAAAATATACTCAGTTTTAAATGCACATTAAGAGACAGCACACTAAAAACCAACAGTAGAAAAGACTTTAGCTTGAGCAAAGTAATCATTCTGAAGATAATTCCTTTGGAAACTGACAACAGTATTCTAGTAAAGCAAGCATCCTTGACAGTATTGGAAGCACAGGTCACATGAGACTCTAAAGTTGTCGTTAGAAGGCAACAAGGCAGAGTGAGGTACTGATTTCCACAGGCAGTGAACGGGCTTATGTAGTTGTGTATAGATGTTACTAATATACTCTTAGAAAAGTTTCTTATGCTTTCTGTCAGCTTGCACACTACACTCTGCCATTAGTGCATCTCAGTCTTAGGATGCTAAAATGTATAAATAACCAACTGTTACCTTTCATAAATTATTTCAGGATGGGGCCAATGTACATTAATTTACTACACTGAGGCTGGGGATTTAGCTCAGTGGCATAAGTGCCTGCCCGGCAAGCATGAGGTCATAAGTTTGATTCCTGGTACAAAAAAAAAAAAAGTGTAATTTCCTAGATTGAAATTTGTCCAAAGAAATTTGAAAACCTATGAAAAGGTTATCAAAAAGTGAGGCAGCCTAGATACACATTTTATATCTTTTTGAAACATTGTTTTTCAATTTTGAATTTTTTTTCCAGGGCTGGGAATTGAACCCAGGAGCTCAGTGCTTGCTAGGCCCCGAGTTACATCCCCAGCTGTGTCTTAAGCTACATGTTCAGTTTTATCTTGTCTCAAGAAAAGATTCTCCTGAAGTGAACAGGGCAGAAAGTAGGACACTGCTTTAGAAGGTCATATTGCTCAGCAGCTTTACACCAAAGATCAGTATTGGAATAAATATACCAAATCAAATGCTGGAAATGTTGCTTCACACTGGAAAAGCTGGAGAGTAGATCTGTACCTGAACCATTCTGAATATTTTGATACCAGGCAGACGCCTGTCCCCTGATTTATAACAATACATGGGTACTCATGTAAGAGGAGATAGATTTATTCATGGGACAAAAAACAATAAAAAGAAAAATAAAAAAATAAAAAAAAGTGGTCCTTCCCCTGTGGATAAGTATATATACCATTAAACACGGGGCCTAATCAAGACATGTTTCAATCTACCTCAGGATAGTCACAAAGTCTAGTTAGCAGGGCATTTGCTCAAATTTCCTGCTGCTAAGACCTAAAATGTCAGGAGCACCACCTGAAAACAGTGCTTTAGTGACACGAGACCCAGAGTGTCCAGGTGCTACAACAACACAGCAGATGATCTGTTACAAAAGATTTCTAACTGACAGGATTATTAGAGCAAAAGATGAACAGAGACTGATCAATTTCACCACCAAAGCAAATGTTCCACTTATTAAAAGCATTGTTTTAACATGAAAACTAAAGTAACTTTGGTTTTAACCACCTTTACAAAAACGCCATGCTATTACTATAACGTTTCAGGGAGAAAGAAAAAAAAAATAGTCTAAGAAATAAAATTCTGTTTGAAACAGGGTTGTGATGGTCACTGGATTCTTTAAAAGTGCTGTCTAAGGCCTATAAGATGTGTCTTGGTTACACAAACATAGAAGATCTAAAAGTAAATCTGATGACTGAAAGAGTCACAACAAATTTCAAAATAAATAAAAAAATAAGCCTAAGGAGAAATACTGTGTCAATGTCATGTCAAACTGTTTTGTACATTGAAAACAATTTGTAAGTATAATAGCTTACTTCACAATAATGAATAACTGTTGAGGATCTCAAAATAAAATTATAAAACTGATTTCAAGTAAGTTGACAGTAAAAATATTCTTAGCACATTGCTTGGGTATATTTTAATAATATGTTATACAATGTTGGGTTCTTGGGTCTATGCAGGACTTATAAGGCCTTGTCTTGCTGAATTAAGTAATTAAACATAATTGCATGGAATTGCAATTTTTCAGTAACTGAACAAAACAGCTTGTTTTTTTCTTGTATTTTTTCTGGCAATGATGGAACAAAAGAAAAAAAAATCAATCAGTAACTTTTTAAGAGCTCACTAGACACTTTGACCTTGTGTTCACTGGCACATAAAGGGCTGAGTCATACTTTTTTTGTAATACCACTTGAGCAGGCTGTTACTGAGTAATGGGGTCGCCCCCTGCCTGGGGTACCTTTGAGAATTGGGGAGACTCACTCACACAGAATGCTTAAAATGCAATCTTGTCTGAAGATAAGAGGCTGGAAGACTTTTCCAAGATTTATGTCCAAGAAAAAAGTATAGAACCCATGTGAATGTAACATATAACTTAAAATAAATCAAGCAAACCATTAGCAAATCAAGACTAGAAATAAGTGCTAATCACTGAGAAGAGGTGAGTGAGAAGATGGAGATGAACATGAACTGGTCATGTGAAATTCAAATCAGAAAAAACACTTATTACTTGTGGGTGGGAACAAAAGATGTGCATGTTGAGGACCATTTTATTTGCATTTGTACAAGGCCTACTGTTTAAACGAGGTGCGTACAGGCATCACTGCTTAGGCCCCTCCTGTGAGGCAGGAAGCAGGGGCTGCATCTCGGGAGGCCAACGACTTGGCCTGGTCGCATGCCAGGAAATGGAAGAACTCGAACTCAAATATACTCCTTTCTATTTCCACTTAGATTTTTTTTTTTAATGTTAAGTCCTAAGAAACATAAGGAGAAACTGAGGGCCAACAGGAGTAGAGCTGTAAACTCCCTAAAAGGTCATTCGGGACACTCACAGAAGGCAACTTGTATAAAAAGGAAAAAAAAATTAGTCTTAAACAGTGAAACCTAAGTGGAGACATTCTTATATACAGGGATGTTAAAATTCAATAGGATGATGGGAAGTAAAGATCTTGGCCCTCATTAGGTTATTGTTCGCCACATGAAGCTAAGGCCAGATGACTGTTATGCATCTTAGAAAGAACACATGCTGGAGTACTAAAAATCATAATACAATCTCAAGCAGCGTTACCACTGTGTGTTGGTACAATTTTTTTTAGGTATATGGAGTGGAAAGCTGGGGTGCACAGAACTGCTTCCAGACCAGGACAATTACATGCCATTTTAAGCTACAAGAGAAAGAAAAAGGAACCTCTATTATCCAAAAAAAAAGTGAGAAAAAAGACATTCTCATTCAGCTTATGTTCAATATAACATCATACTGAAGCTTTCACAGAACAAATATGACATCCATCCCAATCCAGAAATGGCAGAGAATTTGAAAATGGGGAGTATTACCCCCTTCATTCTTTTAGCACAGAGATGAATGTTCCTCTCTGGCTGAGATTTGAAAATGAAAGCCAGTACTCCATTCAGGACAGATACAATACTCAGGAACAAGTCGGTGGGAAGAGCACAAGGAGGTTTTTAAATGATCAAGCTTTTTCATTTGTTCTTATTGCACCCAACAAATTAAATCAGAAAAGTAACAAGAAAGGTAACAGTCACTTTTGTTTTACAAAATGAAGAGAGAAAAACACAAAGGGCTACGCATCACAGTATGGCATGGCTGACGAAAAACTGTTGGTTTGGAATGGAGGCAAGTAGGTGAAACAATATTGAAAGATGGAAAAGAACAACCTGCCAAGAGAGTGCAGAGCAGAGGTAGAGAGCAATTGCTGGAGCAATTACAGAATAGACAAGACTGAGTGGTGAATTCCTTGGCTCACAGGCCCAAAAGCATCAAACCCTGTGTCACAGAAGACAGTGGCAAGGGCACAGCTGTCCAGTCTTCCCTGGTAAGGACGTTTGCAAATTTATATCCTGGGAGTTTAGGCATTTGAAAAAGAAAATGGTGTCCTCAAGAGAACTGATTCAGGCTTTCTTATCAGTTGATAGTTAAGATAAGACAGACGTTCTGTTCATATCTTAGAGTCCTGAAACACGTGTTACCATTTTGTTACTTTGAACCCCATCTTCATAATACAAGGAAAGAGATCTGTAAATAATGCTTTAGAAGAAAATTGTGTACGTTGCTGATGAGAAGCATTAAAAGGTCAAGAAGACAGAGCTCCTCAGACACATTTTTCTTCCCAGTTTAAGAAGTAGATATTAAAACACAATGAATCAAACCAAGGCAGACAATTACTCATTCTTATTTGTACACTGGCTGCTCCAACCCTAAATTTAGCTCTGTCACTCCTTCTAACACCTAAATATTTTCTTTCTTCTGCAACATAATCCCCCAATCTAAGACTTGGGAACTGTTTCATGAGTAGACTGATGGTTAATTGAAAGCTAGATTTTGTTATCCACATCCAGGAGGAGATGACTTAATACAAAATCCCCACAGAATGTTCCCACATACGTGTATAGGTGCATAAAGGCCAAAGGAAGAGCACAAATTGCTAGGAAGCCAGAGATGTTAGAAGCCCTCATCCACCAGAGATGGCCAAGAACCCTGACTTTGGGAGTGCTTGGTGACACAGTCATGTTATTTGCATAACCCACTGCTTTTCTTTCACGGGCAGAAACCTGTCCTGGAAGCACAGGAAAATTAGGAAATCTAGAGAACAGCTTTGGTGGCACCTGCACAGATTTGTCTCCAGGCACCCAGGACTTCTGAGAGCGTGGGAACTCTGAGTTAGTTCTGAATAGAGAAGATATGCCAGGAAGCATGATGGGGACAGACAGCAGTCACGAATCAGTGAAATTAAACTGGACAAATTCAAATCAGAACAGGCTGGGTCTAGGCTGAAGAAAGGCAACGGAAACTGCTCCATGCTCTCCCTTCTCTTTTGGTACATTTGTGAATGAGGGAGCTGCCTGGGGGAGAAAAGGAATTCTGGAATGTTTTCCAAGGGCTCAGAGCCCTCTTAGACAGGATCTGCAGGTGTCCCGTTTCTAAACTCTTGCCTGGGGCTAGCAATGCTGATGACCAGGCAGTCACACATCAAGTGAACGCATGTCCCTCCTGCCCTGAGGTCCATCTCTCAGGGCCTCTGTAATTGTCCTCATGAACATGTATGAGCTTGTCACTATGCACCTGCTAGAAGAGGACACACTCATGACCTTAGGTCCTAACTGTGGAGCTGGGTTACTTCTTTGAGAGCAAGAGTATTTTGGCCATCTCACTATGATCCTTGAGGTTTTCTGAGGCTTAATTCTTCCAAATTAAGCCAAATTAAGCCCGTTTCTTCTGGAAGTGATGCTCAAACAGGAGTTCTGATCTAGAACCATACATTCCTGTAGGTGCTGCCAGTCTTAGCTTTGTAGTGGCCAGTTTCTCAGCTTCCTAAATAGCTGCCATGGTCAAGAGCTATGAGTATGGCTTAACTGGGAATTTCTACTCGGTATGGCTAGCAAATGGCTTGTCAGCAGAGGAAAATAGTGCACTGCAGCATAATGATTCTGCTTAGCTGGAAGAGCAAATGACTTATCAAGAAATCGTTACTTACCTGGGTGTAGGATCACAAAAATCAAATTGCTGATTATGAGAAAAGGTAGCCGTTACAGGGCTAAGTATGAATCCTGTTTACATGATTCAGTTTTTTTATTACAGCATATGACCATTATAAAGAATTTAAATAACACAAATGCATAAGAAAATCTTTCAGGTGAAAAATTATTTTTCAAATTTCTACTTCCTATTAACCACTGTGATTAGCAATAGGATAACATCATTACATGCATTTTCTGTATATATGTGAAATAGGATAGAAAAATAAAAAAGAAATTATAAAAAAAACTTTCATAAGAAATCTGGTTTTGATGATATTATAGTCCAGATAACTTGAAAAAGCTCTATCTACAAATACCTAATGAAAATAGATAAAAATATGAAATAACTCCAAATATTCCTTTAAATGACTAGCTATGATCACAAAAAAAAAAGGAAATCTCTAGGTGAAATCACAAAGAATGACAAAAAAGAAAAACAGGGTGTCAGCCACATCCTGACATAGTTACTCTTAAAAGTGTGATTGATCTTGGTTGGAATTACAATTTTGTTTGTTTGCTTTTCCTATTTGGTAGTCATCTCTTTTTCTCCCATTCAAATAGCTTTTAGTTAGATTTTTAAATCAGTTCATCCCTCAGTTAAGCTTATTATTATTATTATGGTACTTGGGATCAAACTAATGACTCTCATGCTTGCCAGGCAGGTGCTGTGGCACTGAGCTGCACCACCAACCCCCTGAGTTAAGTTTCTGAAAACCACTCCTTAGCCTTGCAGTTGAGCAAATGAAAGACCATCACTTGAGAAGTATTTGCATAATATACAAGTGACCTCTGGTCTTGAAACATGATCACAGTCACACAGCAAATTCAGGTCCACAATTTACTTGTGGGTAGCATGTTGAGCGAGGCACTTAGCAACAATGCTTGTAACCAGTACCAGGGTACCAGGGTCTAGAGAGATGGAAAATGATTTTGCTTAGAACCTTCCAAATCCCTTGTCACATACTTCTGAGGAAGAGTCACTAAAGTCTTCATGTCACAAATCCACCTGTACTCAAATGAGGAAAACAATTTTTCTACTTCCTGGTTGCCTATGAATATCCGCCATCTCTGCAAAGACACACACAGACACACACACACAATGGAATAAAGAAGCCTTGTCATTTGTCTACAGAAATGATGTCATGGTTTTTCAAAAAGTAAATCATACCTTTCTATGAACCTCATTCAAGTACACAGTGTAGGTCACACTCTCCACTTGCGGAGGAGCTCATGATAGTTGATGGCCTGGCCAACAAGGTGTGGCCCCTCTCATGTACATACCTCCTTGGCCCATGCTGGCTTCTCACTAGGACTCATCCCTTCCTTGTAATGGTACAGTGGCTTCTTCTCCAGCGGCCTCTGTTCCTGTCGCTGATGCTGAAGGGAAACCAAGTAGTCTCTCTCTTGCTTTAGCTGTCTCTGCAGCCTTTCGGCTTGTCTCTGTTCTTCCAATTGCTTGCGCTTATATTCCTACCCAGATCAGAACGGATAGCAAAGAAAGGGCCAAATTACTACAGGGAAACGAGTAGGGCAGTAGGAGTGATGCATGCAATGAAAATAAAATGAGGCTAAGTAACAGACAACCTTACATACATACAAAACTACTGGAGAATGTCAGGGGGCGCACAGAAATCAGCTCCAGTCTTGTATTAATATCCATGCAAGAACATGTCATATAATGAAAACATTATTGCTTACAGAACAACACCACTTGCAAAATGACTTGTCCCTGATGAATTGCAACCGAGAAAATGGCAATAATGAGGGTATTTGGATGGTTGGCACACAACCCCTATAAGAAGTCATTCACTTCCTAATGTAGTAATTAAATCATTCAAACATGCATAATTAAGTACAAAACTAAATAAACTGCCAGAGATGGTACCTAAATCATCATTTGTTTAATAAAACTTGGGCAGATAAAAACCATTAGCATGCTTATGTATGCGCTAAAAAAATATCAAAATGCCATTGAGTAAAAAGTTCTGTTAGAAAAAAATACACCAAGAAGCCCATTTGGAGAGCAATGCAATAATAGTAATAATAACAAAGTACTTCTAGTGGACGCTGCATGAGCAGGGAACACAAAATGTTCCCATCGTAAGAGTAAAACTAACAGTCTGCAAATGAAATATGACTGCAGAGCTGAGCGGGTTCTTGGTGGAAGTCGTGCGTTCTGCTGTGGTTGTACTCCGGCACGTTGCAAATGGCCTCAGAAATTACTGTGTAATAAACATAGCACGTTCACTAGCAGTCTGAACTTATAATAAGGCTGAATTCATGTTAAAGTTTCCCAAATAGATGGACTTAAAAAAGAATGCATCATAATTACATTAAGTGTATTAGGACTTGGAAAAATGGATTAGGACATGTACTAAGTTTTTATGAGGTTTTGAGGTCCACAAGACTTACAGAACGTCTCTTTTAAGTGGCATGTTAGGAGGAGGACACATAGACACACACAGGTTGGGCCGGGGATATAGTTCAGTGGCAAAGCACCTGCCTGGCAAGCACAAGCTTGTGAGTTCGATCCCTGGTACCAAAAAGCGAAACAAAACAAAACAAAACAAAAAACAGACACACAGGTTGAGCACAGAGCAGCTCAGCTAGCTCAGGGCTTTCCCATTACCAGAAGTAGAGCTTGTTCATGCAGTAGCTGCTGCTGCAAGATCTCTAACTGTCTTTGCTCCTCCTCTAACTGTCGCCTGATGTACTCCTGGAGAGGTAAGCAGCAGAGAATTCGGAAGAACAGAAAGAAAGAGAGAGAAAAAGAACCGATAATTTCAAAGGTGAGAAGACCTGCCAAGTAAAGTGTAGCAGGAAGGAGGGGAAAAATAACCCAGCACCTCCTCACCAAACAGAAAGAGTACGCCACACCAAAGCCACAGCCTTTCAATACAGTCAAAGGCACGAGCCCTCCACTTGCTACAGCTGGCTGAGATAGCTCACCACTTTACTGCTACTGGGCTTTAATACACCCAGCCACAGTTTAAAGTTCTTCATTACAGGTTCCTCTCTTTATGGACTACCAAGAATTAACAACGCTGTGAAGTCCTGAGGCTCCTTTGTGAGCAGCAAGGATAAAACAACCACGTGATGCCCTCGTGCCCTATCTTTGCAATGTGACCATCCTGCGGAATCACTTGTCAGGACGTGGTTCTCCAGAGAGAGGGGCTGGTATCAACGACTCGGTCACAGAGAATGAAGTTCGCAGGAATAGAAAGGCTCTTCTGAAGCAATGGAAGAGTAGGAACTGGTTCATTTTCATGCTTCAGTGCTACATTTCAATCAGCGGGCCTGGCCATGTCAGGGGACTCTGGCCTGGGGAGGAATCAAGGCTGAAGGAGTGGCTGTTGCCAAGGCTGTGCGTTTGACTTGTTGACAAGGCGAGAACAGTGCAAACCTGAACTGAGTCACCCTAAAAGCAGGTGACCACATCCCCAGAGACGCCCAGTGCTGGAGTTGACCAAGAGCTCTGTGGGCGCCCGTCGGCCGTACCTGCTCGTGCTCGGCGCGCCTCCTCTCCTCCTCCCTGCGCATCTGCTCCTCATAGTGCCGGCGCTGCTCCCTCTCCTGCTGCTTCCGCAGCTCCTTCTCTCTCCTCTGTTGCTGTGGGACAACAAGCAGACAGTCATCATGGTGGTGCCGGGTAGACAAGGAGTCTTGGGAAAGCAACAGAGAGGGCTGCCCAACAGCAGACATGAGCTCTGAGGAAGAGATGCCTAATACCCTAGGGTTCTTCTCTGCTGGGCAACGGGGGCGTATGGGCAGGGAGGAGGTGTTAGGGAAAGACTCAGGGTCATGCAGGACGCCCTGCCATTTACTGTGTAGGAGGACCGACCAAAAAGCTCCTCCTGAGTGTTCTCTCCCAGTGCCAGGGAGAGGTTTTCAAATCAAGGACAGGAAGTTCCAATGCTTAATAGGTTTTTAAATTATGTATCATCAAACTATGAGATTACTCCTTATGTCATTTGATCTATTTAACACCATGTAACACAAACATTTTATAGAGAACAGAAGGATCAGACAAGTAAAGTGGCACATTCAAGACCAAATAGTATTTAATGACTGAGGGGCCACTGAAGCCAGCGATGCCCACCAAGGCAACCACCCTGTCATATACCGAGCTGCTTTTCTGTTTTCTGGAGCGTTCACTTGTGTCAACTTCAACTTCTTACTCAGATAAGACCTTCATGCTCAGGACCCACCATGATCATCACGAGGACCGTCATCATCACCCTACAGTGACCCTGGCCCTCAGAGCGGGCAGTGTTCTAAGCACCTTACACTCTTCACCTTCCTTAATGTCCACAAAAGTCTGATGAGTTAGATATTTTTACCCTCATTTTTAAAATGAGAAAACAGAAGCACAGGGGGATTAAGTAATTGTTCAAGGTCATGCCCATGTTGAAGGTCATTCCCTATAAATGACAGAGTTTGATATCAAAAACAGTAATGTGACATTAGCACTTAAACTCAATCATAACAGCAAATGAAGGGGAAAGAGGAGTGACAGAGAGATCCCCAGTTAATTTGGTTCTTCATTGTACTCTCAGGAAAAGAGGACATTTTCGGCAAAGTTAGAACTATGCCATGCAGCTACAGAAGTTAATGGTTTTCACGTAGGAGAGTTCCACTATCCCGTGTCTGGCACATTTGGAATTATGTATGGGTACACAAGGATTTTTTTGGTTGTCCCAGCATCTGGGGAATATGACTATCATTTAGCTTGATGGGCCAGTGAAGTCAAACATCCTGCAACATACAGGATTGTCACACAATACAGAATATTTTCTTATGCAACATTTCCTCAACATCCACTTTGAGAAGGACTGGAGCCTTTTATGTAATATCCCAATAGGGGACAGATTGGACGCTCATTCCTGTGACACTGTTAACAAAATTTCACTTCAAGGCCGAGGAAGCATGAAGTGTCTGGAGTAAAATGGATCATGACTGTACCACACTAACAGACCCGCTCTATACAACCAGGGAAAGAGCTTTCATACAAAAGCTCTCTGTCACAGCCCCAGTAAACCAACAATAGATGTTTGAATGCCAAGAAGCCCCTGAGGAAGCCTTCCTGCCATGGCTCTCACAGTAGTCCTCCAAATCTGATGTCTTCCAACAGTCTCTGAGTCTTTAGAGATAAGGCGGATCTTTTGAGACTGAAAATCTATCATTTCCCGACTGACTATTACTGGTCCATCTTAGGTTGCAGGCCATAGGGTGGCCACTGGAGGGCTTTATGCAGCCAAATGACACAATCAGACTTGCATGTTAGATGCCCTCAACAGCCATGGGGAAGAGGACAAGACTGGAAGCTGAAAAGTACTTGACACTTTCCCGTAGATCTAGGCATGAAACAGCAGGGCACTGATTGTGTAGGGAAGGCAGGCCCAGAGTCCCTGCTCATAATCACTGCTCGGGGTGGAGATACTCTCCAGATTTCCAGTCCCTCTACTAGGACTGGAGTGGATGCCAATTAGAGGGAGAAATTAGAAACAGGCCAAATAAAATAGGCAGAATTTGGTAACAATGGAGCCTGTAAGAATGGGTGGAGCTCTTGGCTAGCGAGCATACTAGATAGTGTGACAGAGAAGAACAGGAAAAGCACTGGCATGTTGGTCCCAGACATGCCATTATTTATTTTGCAGAAAAACAATGTAGGAGGACACTAGAAGAAAACGTCATCATAGGAACTGACTGAAAATTTTGGATTACCGACCCCAGACGGAGACATTTCCAACACTCGCTGAAGTAAATTGGTGCCAGGGCAGACAATAAAGTAATTATGTGTACATATCCGGTTCCTAATTTATCTAACGTTTTTTTTTTTTTTCTCACAGCCATTGGTCTCCTTTTTGGGGAAAAGAATAATCAAGTCTTTTGAAGATGAAACTGATTTTTATGTGAAGGATTTGTACATTTTCAACTCCTTTGCCAGCAATCAATATTATGTTATAATTACACATCACTCAGGTCTCCATGCAAGGTGTATACAGTATTGATTGCAGTTCGAGAAGGTCTGGGCTTCCCATGTACTCTGCAGTTTCTGAGAAAGACACTAAAAATGACTAATAATTAATAATGATCTCACTCACATCAGCCTCTGCTAACACATGGAGGCATCTGCCAGGGTTTCGGTTCCTGTGGTGAGGATGGAAAAATAAATTACTCCCTCAACTTTCTGAGGGCACCCTGCCAATTCCCAGCTGCTGTGGCTCCGTGCTGATGCCTTTCCTGGAAAGATGTTTACTTTGTCTCCTCCTGGGGCACAGGCCTACTGGAGGGAAATAATGAAACATGTCAAAGAAGGACCAAGTCCCTGGCCTCAAACAGACACCTTAACAAAGCTTTAATGACTCTCATTCTCCCTCAGCCTTTTAGACTGGGCCTGGCACCTGACAGGTAACACAGAAGTTGTTGAACTGAACAGAGGAAGGAACACAAAGGAAAACAGAAACATACGGAAAATCCCAAGTCACTACCCTCCTAAGTATTTTGTGTCATTTTCCCTCCTATCAATACTTATGGACTATATCACATCATATGTTATGCTTTTGGAGTATTCTTTATCAGCTTTGCAGTCTAGGTTGGAAGCTACAGTGTTTGTGGGTTTCTATTTGATTCTGGCCTTTGTCATTCACTTTCTTCGCATAGGGCCTGACATGTTGAGATTTGTTGTCCTGAGTACAGCACAGAGGAGAAACAACAGAGGAGACAGAAGCTTCTCAGAGCTTGGGACTAGCTCTTGCCCTTCCAAGCCCTTCTTAGCCTTCACAGGCTCTCACAGGCCAGAGCGTTCCTTTATACTGAGCACTTAACAGGGCATGGGAATGTCTTTATAAACAGAGATCCACCTACCATTTGCACTGACAGGATATCTATTTGCTACTTTGGAGATTCAGAGGTTTGAAAATAAAATGAAGGAATAGGTATGTAAGCTGAAAGGAATACGAAAACAGAAACTCAAATAGTATTTTTAGACTATATTCAAAGTAAACATAATGATGATAGTGGTCTTGCTGGCAAAAAGAATGGCGTCAACCAACTACTCTAAAAATCTTGGCAGCTACTTCACCTATATTGAACTGCTGAGAAGTCTATTTTCAGCCATATTTTCTTGGAGGCATTGTCAAAAATTATATTCCTTACATTTAGACATGTGTCTCTTACTAGCATCTTATTTCCTTTTCTTGGTTGGGGATGATAGATAGTACTTAGTGTGTAAACTTTCCAGGCTAAAATCATTGTTGCCTCACTTCGTGGGGTAGGTAAGACTTTTTTTTGTTTTGTTGTTTTGAGGCCTTTCTAATGCTGCTTGTCCCTGCTGGCGTTTACCAGGAGTGATTTTTGGTGGAGGTTCTGATCCTCTCCACACATGCTCCCCTCGGGACACCTCTACACGGAGGCTGTACGGCTCTACTTTCAAGTGAACTGGTTAGTTAATTTTAATGAGGAAATTTTAGTCCTGGTTACTTGTTCAGGGGGTCCTCTAAGGTTAAATACAATTATCCCAAATTAACTGTGTAGAATTTCTGTTCTTCAAATTCCTGCCAGAGAATATCACCTCAACTCTAAATACTACTAAAAATACTGAATTCTTACGAAAGGCCCATTTGTAAGACATAATCCTTGTGAATCTACATCGTGAATGTACATCGTGAATGCTGTGGAGCTGGTCTCTCTTTCTTTTTGTTTCTTTAAAGGCTCTACTTGGATTACTTAAAATCAGCAGAAAGGCTTGTGCCGACACCAGGGGATTCTGACCCTTGTAGAAGTGGCTGTAATGAACCGTTATGCCACTAAATCACATTTTACAGTGTTGGGGGATAGCCGGATACAGCTGACCACTGCATTTATGGCAGGAATATTGCTCAGACATTATTCACAGCAAAACTCAACCACTGCTAGGCAAGTGCGCACACTCCCAACAGTCTCAGAAAGCTTGGCTGAGGGACTGACTCACGTCTCTGACACCATGCACGCTGGACTACTCTACTGGCCTCCTTCTTCAGGTGCCAGGACTTGCAGAGCCAGCGAGCTGGTCCACTTGGGGCTACTGCACTGGGCACCATGTCTGCAAGGCTCTGTGAACTGACCCTGTTCCTGCTGCTTTCTTGTTTTTGATTCTACTTTCTATTTTATTTTTCCTTTATTTCAGTTTTAGCTGCTGTACTAACCTCTGTAAGGCACCTTAATGCCTCTTCTCAGACTGAAAAAAAGTCATAAAGAAGGATTTAAACAAATAAGATAAAAAACAAACCTTGACTCTCCATCCGTATTTCACAAACACTATATTTCTGTCTCATGAATTCATGTGTGAATTCAACATCTGAGAATTGTTGGGAGGTGGCAAAGAACATTTGATCAGAATTAGTGAGACCAGATCCTTTCTTGCCCAGCCACTCACAGGGACACTGAAGCCCACACAGCGGTCAGTGCTGTTTGTAAATGTTTACTTAATGAATAAGTGATTGGTGTATGAAGTCACATTCACCCAGACTTGAAATGAGGGGCAGATTAGGTAAATCTTGTAAGTCTGTTTATTCTAAGAGTCCAAGCAAGGACATGCCACCTCTCAAAGCAAAAATCTAACAATTTAGCCAGAAAAAAAGAGGCAAAGCAAAAGTCTGGGCTGTCCTTGGAGAACTCCTCTTGTTCTTCATCCTAGGTGACCCTGTGAAAGTTGACAGCGGGTGGGGGGACCTAGGTTAAGGTCTAGAGGACAGGAAAGCAGCACGGGTAGGTTCAAGTCAGACTCCTCTGGAAATGCCTCAAACCATCGCCTCCATAAGGACTTTTTGTTCAAAGGCATGAAAGGACCCAGTGTGGCCTTTGAGTCAACTGTACCTCACACACGCCCCTCACTTTAAACAGACTGCTCCGCACAAGTTTCTCAGGAGCTGAACTTGGGACGTGAGGGACAGGCACACTCGTGTGCACTCCATTTGCTTAATCACAGCTGCTAAAGAAGTTTCCCATTTGGAAGGACTGTCACAAACCAACCACTTCGGGCTAAGTGCATGATTCCCTGGAACTAATACTGGGATGCCAAACCTTCCTTATAGTAAGGACGTGAGAATGACAAGAAAGCAGTCACAATAATGTCATAAACATGACAAAAAAGAAGAATCATTAATAGTAACAACCAGCATTTATGGATGCCAGGCACAGCTCTAAGGCTTACATTCTTATTAACTCACTTAATTCTTCCCAGAGTCCCTTGAGGCAGATATTACTGTCTCAGAGGAAAGATAAGGAAACCAAGGCACTCTCAGGTCAGGATCTTGTCCAAGTTCATTCAGCGGTAAGTGCAAAGCCAAGCCTGGGTCTGGCCATGCTGCCTCCACAGATATGAAAGAAACAGATGGAGGCATCTACACATGCAAAGTCAAAGATACTGTCCTACACTTTTTCAAATTGCCATCATTTCCTCTTTCAGTCTTCACGCTGTTTCCTCTCTTTTCTTCACAGAAATGGCCACCAGAGAAACCCGGGCAGCAGGCTCTATTTCATTCCTTTCCACATTGACTTTAACTAGCTGCCAAAATGAAGCTTTTTTTGGACTCCCAGGGTAACTTTTGATCAGGGGGCAGCTCCGCAGCTCAGCAGTGCCAACTTCATACATATAAGAAATAAAAAGAAGATTCTAGGCAGACGGAGACTCAAGCAGGTTTAATGAAAAATTTTAGTTCTGCCTCTTCTATGTGTGTTGGTTAGTGTGTTCTCCTTATTATCTCTGAGCCTCAGTTTCCCCAAGGATAGCTACTTCAGTTTTCCTGCACGTAGAGGAATAGCAATGTCTCAGTGGTCATTCCTACTACCTATGACTCTGTAGATAAAAGTCAAGTGCAGATAAAACCCTCAAATTCTTTGGGCTGTAGCCTGTAATCCAAGCGCCCTGCAAGGCTGAGGCAGAAGGATCACAAACTTGAGCCCAGTCTGGGCAACAGCAGTGATCTCAAAGTAAAATGAATAAATAAAAAAGGCTGGACTTGGAGCACAGTGTAAAGGCCCTGAATTCAATTTTCAGTAGTGGGAAAACATAATCCTTCTGTCATGATTCTGAAGCCTCAGTATGAGACCCTCAGATTACATCATATGAAAATAAACATAGCAGCAACTAGTTTACTAATACAGTGCTCATACGGGTTATTTCAGTACATCTGAGATGATATTAAAGATGCTAGTTTATGTCATATGTAGAAAAGTTGCAGGAACCGGTGACATTTGGAGAACAACATTATCATTGCTTTTAAACATTTCTAGGGCTAATGTGGAATGCATTTTAGCATATCTGGCATACTTTATATTAATGCCTAGGTATTACACAAGCTTAAATAAATAAGACGAATTTTATAACATTAGTTGTTAAAAAATAGGATGTGCTGCCTCAAGCTCATAGATGTACAAAGAGACACATGTCAAACAGGTTCAATGATCCTGTTTGAAGAATATTGTCAGAGAGATTCTTGCTTTGAGAAATGAACTGGCTGAGATCACTTTTGAGGTCCCTTACATTCCAGTCTCTAGTCCTATAAAACTGTTCAATGAAGACATAAAACCTGAAAACAATTCAGTCACAATGTTACGTGAAATAATACTTTCAGCGAAATGATTTTATTGTCAGAGTTGTATGGTTAGCACCAAATAATAAAACTGTGACACACAAGCAGTGCAGGCAGGACATAATGGAATAGTCCTCAGGAAGACCTCCTGCACGGACGGCAGGTCTGCAAAGCCAAGTTCAGACTGGCACTGGAAATTCATCCTTGCTTTGTAAGAGTGCCTTATAAGGCACTCTGGATACCTGGAGGGTCAGCCACTGCCTAGCTACAGGGTATTTTCCTAGTACTAATGCTGTAAGTATAAACACCTGTGCTAGCATGGTCCTTTCATTCCTTCAAAGTGCAGGAAGATGTATGGGCAAAAAGACACCAAATTTCAGCAGTATTTTAAACTACGGTGTAGGAATTCAAATCCAACTTCCTCAGCATGGCGGGAAACCTCTCCTCACCGGATCCAGGGCACAAAGCAGACAAAGCCAGGCCTCCTGCTGCAGGGCACATAAGAGAGAACACAAAGCCTTTCTGATCTGGGTGTGGTGGCACATGCCTGTAATCCCAGCTCTTGGTAGGAGGATTGTCACAAATTTGAGCCCACTTTGGAGCTACATAGCTCAAGGCCAGCCTGAACTACATAGTGAGATGCTGACTTTAAAAAAAAAAGTCTTTCAGGGACCCACTGAAAAGCAGGCATCCATGTATCCACGGAGATCACAGCCCTTCTGAAGCACCAGTGTGATTTATGCCATGTGACTGGACCACTGTCAGAAGCCTCATAGGCAGGTCCACGGGAAGACAGTGAGCTTCCAGTTTGTCAGCCTGGTTCCCAGCTGTTTCATTATTTCAGTTCAGCTACTGAAATAACAGAGCAAAAGTACAGCAAAGAGAGGTCAGTCTTTATGTGGATGCTAATGACACCTAGAAATAAAGGGCTGCTTTGCTTCTAACCAGCGGTCACCACTCACAGGACACATTAGGATGCCCATAGTTAATGGTTAAGTGACTTAAAGGCCACTTCTCAGCAATACCAATGAATTAACACTCCAGGCCCTGAAAATGGGTGAATTATTCTTACTCACTGTGCTTTCTTCAAAGTTAGGCTTGGGCATGTGTCCAGTGGGTGGGTGTGCTGCACTGGTGGAAAGCTACATTGATTTTCCTGTCTCCTGCTCTGCCTGCCCAGCTTGCTCAAGCCACATTCTCCTGGGAGCCGTAGCTGGGAAGACAGGATTACAGGGCAGCAGTGATCAGGGAGGTAACCTGAAACAAAACTCCTCCATGTGCAACACGCTCCTGGAATTTCTTCGGGTGCTTACTTGGTGCCAGGCTGTGATCACTGCTTGTGCTCTATCAGCTCCACCAGGTGCAAGAACACCTAGTACATTAGGAAAGTTCTGGATCTGTCTGTGGGTGATGGGCACATAGGCCACAAACTGAAGGGGGAAGACTCATCGTAGACATGGGTGGCACCAACCAGTAGGCTTGTAGTCGACAGGAAACAAAACAGAAAAGAAGAAGGAGGATTCTATGTTTTTTTGCAAGAGCTCCGGTCCTTGGTATTGCCTTTGGACATTCACCCTCGCTTCTTCAGCCTTGCAACACAAACCTGCAGTGCCTACCATGAGCTTCCAGACCTCTGATCTACTGCCACCAGAACCTCTGGCTCTGCAGGGCGCAGACACCCCATTTGGATTCTTCTGCCTCTAAGCCCTAAGATAGTCTCTATGACTCTTGGGAATCTGATCCTGTAAGCCTACCTAATAGATCCCTTTGTATAATTATACATATATTTTATATCCATTCTCTTCTCTAAAGAACCCTAAGTAATCATTGGGTACTGTTTTAAATGCTTTGTATATGTTAACTGGCCTAACTTTTAGACTGTTATTACTCTACTTTATAAATGGTCAAACTGAGGGGTACAGAAGTCATGCCTTGCCCAAAATTACAAAGGCAGGGAGTGGCAGAGGTGGGGCTGAACCCCAGGCAGCCTCTTACTAGGTTGCCTTGAGCTCACTTTCTTGCTGAGAGGGATACTCCCACGTTATTATTTCCCTGATACCCCAAAGCTTGTTACTCAGATATCACATGATCTCTATCTTCATATAGGTCTTGTTCACATACAGGTAGGAGATAAAGTAGCTACTTCATCACAATGATGGGATCATAGTTATACAGTGTTGCAAGTGACAGCAGGATACACTAGTCAGAGCATCCATCAAAAGGCAGTGTCTTCTCTGGCGAGTCCCCTGAGCTTCCTGGGAAGAAGAGACCTCCTGAGGTGGCAGCTGACCTTGCTGAACAAGGTACACCTACAGGGTGACAGATGGGCTGCAAGGTCTTATGCTGGCAACGTTAGGACTCTGCTGAAGCCAACAGCAAATGGACACAAAAGGTTTCCCTCAGAGGAAGGCCCTCAACAGGCCTGAAAAAAAATCCAGATTTTACAGTAAACAAGGATGGTGCGTTGGGGAATTAAGGAAAGCAGAGAGGGAAGATGTTACCTATACAGAGAATTGTAAGATCAAGAATCAAAATAACAATGCTTTCTAACAATATATATTCCCCTAACAATATCAGTCCATTTCTCGTGTCAGGGATTTTTCCAAGCCTTCTGTGTACACAGTTTCTTTTACTTCTCACAATAGTACTGCAAAGTAGATGTCATACAGGAGGTTCATGTAAGGTAGCTGCAGTTCGGAGTTGTTAAGTAATGTGCCCAAGACCACAGAGCTAGACGAAGCCTTGGCCTCCTACCCGACAGCACTGGTGTACTTTGCCTCCACACTAACTCACCAGTTGGCCATTTTAAAACCGTAGAATTGGGGATGGGGATTTAGCTCAGTGGCATAAGTGCCTGCCTTGCAAGTGCACGGTTGTGAGTTTGATTCCTGGTACCCATAAAAAAAACCCCAAAAAACAAAAAACAAAAAAAGAATTTTTTCTCAAGGAAATAATCAAATTCTTCCTGGTATTAGAGAAAACATTCTTCCTTCCCAAAGCATGAAAAGAGGTGTACCCCCTGGTATCTTTATTTCAATAAACTTGAGATTCACTGTAGCATGTAAAGGAACTCAAAGTTGTAAAAATTATTCCTCTAACTTTAGTCCAAGTATCAATGCAAATAACAATATTATACCAACTAATATCTATGGAGCTCACTATGTGTTGGTGATATTTTAAGGCTTTCCATGAATTACTTCATTACTGTTCATGTCAGCTCCATAAACCCTAGGTATTCCCATTTTACAGAAGGGGAAACTGAGACATAGGGAAGTCAATGATCATACTTAGGCGCACATACCTAATAACAAATAAAACTGACATTTGTACACCAGCAGTCTTGGATCTAGAGTTGCTGCCTCTACCAAAATACTGCTTTCCTCTCAACAGAATTGTACCTCATGCTCTGTTGTCCAAAGACATTTAGAGCTTGAATATGTTGTCCTGGACAGTGAGTTTTAAAGAGCTTCCCTCTCCACTTTTGGAAGGTATTGTCTAAGAGTATCTGGAAGAAATTACTTAGGCTCAAAAAAGACCCAATCACCTCTATGGCTTTTTTGGGATTGGGCTCTAGGTGGATGACTTCTCTCAGACCGGCTTTCTACTCTAAGTGAAAAGTGAATGCTAAGAGAGAATATGGGCAAAAGGGTTACAGACAGATGAGCGTGTAACTGCAAAAAGGTCTTTACACAGAAGCATGAGGCAAGTCTTGTTAGCAATATTTAAGCTGGATTTTACACATTCTTCAAAAGACAGCTCTATTGAGCTCTTGGCCATTGAATAATTCTGTCTCATCCATTTTCCTGCTTAATCCTCAGGAACCTTCCATGGTGGCAGCAAGCACAGTCACAACAGGCATGGACAGGCAGGACATGAAGGTGGCATGTGGTGCCCTCATGGTTACACTGATATCTTTCCACCCCACGTCCAGATCCTCTGACTTCCTGAGAGGATGTTTATCTTCCCCCAGAGAGGAAATGAAAGCTTTTCTAGAAGAGTTTCGCTGCAAGGAATGTGATTGTAGAAACTATATTTTAAATAGCTTCTTTCTCACCGAAGCCAAAAGGATACTGCTGAATTACTTGGCCTTTGGGCAGCACTCTGTAGAACTGACCTCTTTGACTCCATTTGCCTGCTTGAATCCTGTTTGCTTCTTGAATTCTTTGCTTCTACGGTATCAGAAGCGTGTCTCTTATTTTATCATTTTCTTTGCTTGTTTTTCCTGTCCTGTTCTAAATTCTCAGAGTTCAGGGTCAAATATTTCAATTACTATGAAAAAATAATTTCCATTTCCCCCACCGCATTAATGGCTGTATTGTACACAATCCAACAGCATCCTTGGTATGACCCCTGGTGGCCTCATATCCATCTTAATCTCATTATATCTGAAGTGATCTTACCCCTCTCTTCTCACCTATATGCTTAAGTCTGACACTGGCGAACCTTCTGCCCCAACTTGCTGTGACTCATCCCTGAGCTCTAATCATTCTCCACATCCTGCAGGTTCCACAGGCTCTGTCACTACCGACTCCACCAACTGTCCGCCCGAAGTGGCACTTCTCCATCCTGGACTGATCTATCTCCTCATTCTCTCATTCTTCATTTCAATCACGTTTCTTGCAGAAACCAGAGTTTCAGCTTACAAAGGCAGCTCTGATTATTTTCCCTTGGTTGAGTGGTTTTTATGTTCTTTTTATGACAAAAATTCAAAAGTAATAAACTTGGCCTCCAGGGCTCTATGCAGTGGTCTGGCATTTGCAAGACTCTGCTCCCTTCCTTTAACTGGACTCTGGCCTGCTGGCCTCCCAGCAAAGCAAGGCCCAGCTCATGTTCCTTAGCACACATTTCTCCTCTACCACTGCAGCCACAAAGAAAGAAATGACCACTCGGTGACTCTTTGCTCATTGCCCACCTCCCTCAAAGGCCCAACCTTTACGAGAGCAGACTGTACTTGTAGTGTCCAACATATGCCTTCACAGCAAAGGTGCTCACTAAAAATATATCTGTTGAATGACTGCCTTAAAAACACATTAAAAAAAATCAGCTTTGATTCTACCTTTTACTCTTAAAAAACAAATGAGCCTAATGTTCTTGAAAGTCTAAGTTGCTCTTAATTAATCACTAAAGGCTTATAGGGAATTCAGATTTCTTTAGTTCTGTTTTATGCATTCATGCTCCATTATTAAGGGCTAATAAGATATAGGCAGTATTCTTTTTAAATTTTTTTCAGGCAATGGAATAAAACCAGTACTTTTTTAAGGTTACAACTCATTTTAATAACTGAATAGCATTATGATGATCTTGAAGGGCACTTAAGGGGACTTTGGTGGTTTGCAAAACTTAGTCCAATTCTCTGAAAAATAAAATTTAGTGTTGTGAAGCAGGCTGGTTGTTGCTCCTGAGATCTGTTTGAGCCATTCCTGAAACTTCAAGATATTGCCCCCCAAAAAAGTATAGAATGCTTTCAGCAAGTTAAAAAAATATGTATGTATATATATATATGTATATATATCACTAATTTATCATTTCCAAATTCTTGAGTAGAATATAGTATCACCACAAATCTGCTCAAAATGAGACAGATGAAAAGAGTAGGAATCACAATACCTCCAAGGCCCCAGCTTTGCTGGGTGAAACTACGATGCAGAATGAAACAAGTCTACCTAAGGAACAGAAATTCTTACAGAACTAAAACCAGAAGAAGTCTTCTGGGTATTTTTCTTACTATTGATGACCTTCCCTTAGTTGAGTTTAATCATGCTCTTGGAACTTGGCTATAAATTGTACTTTATCACTCGTCAAAACCTGAGCCAAGTCCCTATCATTTAATTGGCTAGAAGCCATGTGCTTTTCATAAAGCTGATAAATGACTATGTTCAGTGTATAGTTAAAGTCCTCTAAGAATATGCAGTCACTGATTAGAACCCAGCCAAATCCACGTGGTTACCCGGAAATAGCAAAAGATTCACAGGGATTCCTTAGAAACCCTCCAGTGGGAGGTAACATCTGCCATCGCCAAATACAAAGGCTACAACCTACACAGTCTTGTGTTACCGAAGGCTGGCTGGGTGGGGGGTTTAACCAGAAGCAAGAATGCATTTGCCAGACTGCCTATAAAAGTCCATCTGACTTTCAGAGAAGCTAAATTTTCAGGCGAAGTAAAGCTGTAACTATTTAGGTGCCCGTGCAGCCCACATTTTCACTAGGGCACCAGAAACATAAGTGGGCACCCACCAGAGGCTAGGTGGCAGACATGGCTGGGGTCTAGCAATAGCAGGACACAGGACAGGAATATCTGGTGACCAAGACTGCTGTTACTCAGGGGTTCAGAATTTATAGCCATCCATGTTTTCAGTATTTTGTTTTCCTTCTCTGTTGAGCTCTAGAGCAAGACAGAGGATCTAAAGATAAAGCTGGTATAATCAGCTGGTATGTCCAGATTTCCTGCTTCTGCTGAGAAGACAGGTTTCACAATCAACGTCAAACCAAGCAGAGGATTCATGTGCTTATGTACACACACACCCCTGCTGTGCAAGCCCAGACTTACAGAGTGTCTCTGTGAACACCTGCGCCTCTCTGAGCCGCACTCTGACTTGCATCCATGAAGCTCCAGTAGTTGCCACAAGAGAAGAGACACACAGGAGGGAGGTCTCACAGGAGCCCTGATCAAGCGCACGAGAGACCAATCCTGGCTCGAGGCTGAGCTCCTGCCGGGCAAAGCTTCTCTGCCTTGCATAGAAACCTTTAAATGTTCAGGGCCAGGTGAAAAATACAGAAAAGCATGCAGGGTATGGTTCATCCACAGAAAAGGTAGGACACAGGCTGTGCCTTGGTGCTTAGACTCTGCAGTCTGACTCCCTGGATCAGAAACCTGGTTTCTTCTAGACTGGGTGACTTTAGCAAGTTGTTAACCTCCCTAAGACTCAGCTATTATCTTTAGACCAGAGATGATTATGAGGATTAAGAAAGAAAATTAATGTAATTAATGTAACATGCTAAATGTAGTACCTGTCGTGGTTGTGCTTCATAATCATCAGAAACTGTTTTAGCAACTTGATGAATAAACATATGGAACTCGAGTAATCATACCTAGCATGAGCAAAAGGAAATCTAAAAAATAAAAGCAAAGCAAAACAAGGCACCTTCTAGAAGGACTATCTTACTTAAGGATCCAAGGGCCAACAGTTTGTTATAAAAAAAAATGAAGAAATTCACACAATTGCATGTGTGTATACATGCAAGTATGCATTCCTGAGAATTTTACATGTTTTATGGGATGACAGAGGGAATTTTCTAGAGTTAAATGATAAGTGTCTTTAGTCTGAGACTATGTGTAAGGAATGAGCAGCCAGATGGGGAAAGGTTTCCAGGCTATGATGCTCCACTACATAGGGGCCCTAGAGGGAAGGAACTGCCCTAGAGGGAAAAAAAGCAGGAAAGGCAGAGATCTGAGGGCAGTACCTAAGAGGGTTCCATTGGTGCTTTGAAGGAGTGGGCTCTATGGTCCTTGGGAGACCTGAGCACCTGAAGAAAATGGTGTAGCCACTGATGGAGGCCAGTACAAAAGGCCACAACGTGCCAACCAGGGCACAGGTGAAAGAACTTGCTGAGGATTTCCATTTGGGCCTGGGAGGTAACCTGAGGTCATGCATTTACCTCCCATATCTACACTTTGTACACCACTCCAGAGAGTGGCCAGACAGAACAGACACCCACACCTATTTTACCCACCTCTGTCTGCTTCTTAGCTGGTTTCTGCCCTATAGCACCACAGTGCCTCTGTCTATGACATAGCGTATCTCAGAATATAAGATAACAAGTGGACTTCATGCTTTTCATGTGCTGAGCATTCTTTACACCAACAATATTATAAGCTTAGATTGGAAAGTGCTTTACTTGTTATTGCTGTCTGCAGAAGCCTCAGGGTCCAATTCTGAGGACCACAGTCCAGGACTTTGATTATATACCTGCACTGTCTTGACCCATGAACACTAGGGTCAGTGGGTGCAGGATATAAATCCATACCTAGCACTTTACTAGCCTTGCAATGTGGGACTAATTCTCCCTAACCTCAGTTTCTCATATGTTAAATGGGGACTGTGTGTTTTTTGCAGGAGAAATTCAGATGTACACAGAGAGATAATGATATATGAGATACTGAATATGAGCAAAGCACCCTTCCTGGTAGCTGGCACACAGAAATCACTCAATAATCACTCAGTGATTGCAGCTGCTGGGTATTATTGTTGCTGTGCTGAAGCTCATATTCCAGGAACATAATGAGGTTGATGGAATTTATTGCAAAGGAGAACTGAGGCCCTCGCTGATCTCAACTAGGGAGGCTAGACCTTGATGTATGATTTAAAAAACAATCTGCTCCTGGTAAATGCAATTCACCACTCTCTAACTCTCAGCGGCTACCTGACAAAGCAAGGGAACTGCTATAAACCCATTAAACAAAGAGAAAGCTGGTGTTTGGGTGACCAGTGAAATAACTACCCCATTACCGAGCAGTTAGTGAAGCTCGCATTTGTCGTCCAATTTTCCAGTAGCTAAACATGCTCAACTTCTTAGTTGTCTAGAGGCTGTGATTTATCTGGCAGAGTATGGAGGCCTCTGAGATGTGGGTAAGAATCTGGGAAACAGGCTTGAACAAATGTCTGTGAAACCACACAGGTGAGAGTCTCACACAGGACATGCCATGCAAGAACTGGCTGCCCGTGTGGTTTCCCACAGATGTCAGCAGTGTCTGCTGCTGAAGGCTGGTCTTGCCCACCAGCTAGAGGAGGGGCCATGGATACAAAGATGTGTGTGTGTGTGGAAGAACTTGTGAAAGGGTATGCGCGGTGTTCACAGGAATGTTAGCAGGCTCAACACCCGAGTTTCATCTCTCAACTATTGACTCACTAATTCAAAAATTAACTTATCCATCCACAAATATTTATGAGCCATCTACTATATGCTAGATATTATGTTAGGTATAAGTGATATGCCTGGCAATAAGAAACAAAAAATCTTGCACCCTCATTAAGCTTGCATTCTAGTGGGGAGAGAAAGGCAGTAGTTTTGAAGGTGGTCAGAGCTATGTAAAAACAATAAAGCAGGAAAGGGCAATAGAATGTGGCACAGAAAGAGTGAGGGATGTGATTTTAAGTAATCTAGTGAGGGGAGACACGAGAAAGTCCCATGTGAGCAGACTTGGTTGAGAGGTGGAGGCTTTGGCTGCAATGACCTTGACGCCACAGAAGGTGAGGGAAGGCGCATCTGTAAGAATGTCCAGACCTCATCTTCCTTGGAAACCAAGGTATGTAAGCCAGGCAGGTGGGGCCTTGGCCTGGAAGTTACAATCTAAGCCCATCATGGATACCCCGGGAGTGACCACACAGGCAGGTGGGGCGCAAGGTGCCCTGGTGGCCTCACCTCCTCCAGTCGCCGCCGCTGCTCCTTCTGCTCCTCAATGCGCTTCTGACGCTCAGCCAGCAGCTGCCTCTTATGCTCCTCATTCTCCCGCTGCTGCTGCTCCAGCTGTTGCCTCCGCAGGGCCTCTGAACGCTCCTTGTTGGCCAGCTGGAGTCTCAGGAAGTCCCGCCGCAGTGTGGACTCTCCAGGCAGGTTCAGGATGGAGCTGTGGGTAGGCAAGAGTGATTAGGGCAGGGGCCGTGGCTGCTGTGAGTCCCAGGCAAGGACAACAAGGCCTGCGCATGGTTCTTAACTCCTATTTAGTTCAGTCATTCAGCCTCAAGAAAGGCACGGTCAGTGGAAAGGTGAGTGTTCAGCCTCCCCTTGTGTACAACTGTGGCACACACTGTCTCCACCCTGGAGGGATGTCGCATTCCCAGAGCCATCCCTTCCTCTAGGACAGATGCTTCACTCCCTCACCTTTGTGGATTGCAAAGATGTGTTTCTTAAGATTTTAGTGAGTTCCCCAAGCCAGCTTATCTTCACAGGTAAGAACGGCAGGCAAAGAAAAAGAAGCCCTCAGAAGCAGTCATGGGCCAACTCTGCTTGGACCAGCAGAGATCAGCCCTGCACACATGCCTCCTTGACCATTTGCACCAAACCCCAGGAGGAGGAGATCAGGCTGCTCTGTGCAGACACGTAAGTCAGGGAGGGAAAAGGCTGGAGTCAAGGCTGATACAGAGCCAGGATCTGAACCAAGTCTGCCAAGTCCAAGGAGACCAGAGCTTATCTCAGTGCACCACAGGTAATGAGCCGGTTCGAACCTGCCAGGGTGTGGCTGGTACCGCAGCCCAGCTCACTGATCCCTAGATTCTCTTTCAATAGCAGTTTCTCCACGTGTAAAGTGTGTGTGTGTGTGTGTGTGTGTGTGTGTGTGTGTGTGTGTGTACACGAAACAGAAAACACCTTCCAGAGAGTCTAGGGCTGCCCTACACCAATCTAACTGTAGATCAACTAAAGGTGATAGACTTCTTGGTTCCACATAGCCATGTAACAGGGAAGATTATTCAAACACAGTTGCTTTAATCTTTCTGGAAGATTTAACCTTTCAAGCGAAATAAATTCACTGAACATATATTTACTGGTATCTGCTATGTGACAGGCTACAGGGTACTGCTGCAACCACCTAACAAATTCTTACTCTACAATGATTTTCTTGTGAGGGAGATAAATAATTACAAATAATAAAATTCCAATACTAATATGTCCTAGATAAGACTAACAGGGTGGAATTTAAACAGTGTCAATGGTAGGGAGCAGAGGTGAGAATCAAGCATTCTGCTTCGACTGCACGGCCTTCCGTTTGGGAAGGGAAATGCGGGGAGGGATGTTCCAGGCAAAGGAAAAGCAAGCTTAGAGACCACGCCAAACAGGAGTAGCCTTTTCCAGGGAGCCTGTCCTCCCACAGCACAGAGAATGAAAGGGCACAGAGCCTAAGCGGAGGTCAGGGGTACAGGCGGGTGGGAACGCACATGGCCACGAACGCAGCAGGAAAGGCTCCCAGGGAGGAGCCCTGCCACCAGGTGTGTTTGGCAGTGGAGTGGAGCACAGCAGCAGGTGGAGCTGACAGTCAGGCGACCACCACAATGGCTCTGACTAGAGATTTTAACCGGGACTGGAGCAGTAGGGATGGAGGCTGGAAGACGCTCATAGGGACAGAGTCTGTGAAGCCTGTGCAGAGAGCTGACATCTGGCCAGAGGGATGACTTGCAGCTGGGTGACAGTGGTGAAGAGGACTAGGAATGCACGAGGAGCAGCAGGCTTTGTGGCATGGCTGGGAAGGTCAAGTTAGGTTTTGGAGAGCTGTCAGTATGCAGCACATGATGCTGCCACAAAAAGAAACAAGACAGCTTTGTTCCTGACACTCCACGAATGACCTTGGAAGTCTACTAAGAATACTGGTCTAAAACTCACTGGCTGTGTGTAAAACTCTAAAACCATGCCTGCAAGGTGGCACTTACGCACACAGGCCACCTGCTCTGTGAAGTGTGATGGGCTGGGGACTGTAGCCTCACATGCACGCCAGGATGTGAACATAATGACATTGAATCAGTTTCAGGAGACCTGAGCTGTATCAGCGACCTGATTATTAACTCTGGTGACCTTCTTGCCACTCTTGTTGCCTCATTTCCAAAATGAGATAACCACGGTCCCTTTCTTCTTTTTAGGATTTCGTGAGGAGTAATTAGCTTTGTCCATGAAAACAGGAGTGGACATATAATCTTCCCTGTGATATAATGACATGCTATAATTATAGCTGGATTGGTTCACTAAGTGACTCCTAGCACCAGTTTATCAAGTGTGGAAAGACATGGTTTCTCAGTTGTCCAGGAGTGGTCAAAGGGCTGACATGGCCATCTGGGTGAGTTTTCAAAAAAATAGCACACAGCTTTTCTAAAAGAGCAGCTGGTCCTCTGGCATACAGAAAAGTTCATTTTCCATGTCGGTGCTTGATAGTCATCATCTTTATGCAGCTAACGGGTAGGGGATGCAGCATGCTATTATCAGACAGAAGGAATACGTTTTCTTTCAGTCTTTGACCTTGAGAAATCCTGTGATAGGTGAAGAGAGAAAAACTAATGGCTCCAACCCTCTTTGAGAGCTTACAAAAATACACTTCAGTAGGTCTGAGTTGGCTTAAGAAGAGAATAACATAGGCTGTGTAGCTCAGGCAAGCATCTTCTCTGATCAGAAAGCTCTGGGACAGTGACAGGGCAAAGGAACTTCTGTCACAGTGAAGTTCAATACTCAGATGGCTGGATGGTGGGGAGCCGTGTCGCCCAGGGTCCCTTCTGCTTGTGTGCTTCCTCTGATACACTCGACTTCACGTTTATAGTGCATGGTCCCATGGTACGTGTGCCTGTGCCTCTTCACTCACCAAGCTCGTGCCAGCTGAATTTTCTTACAAAAGAGAAATCCTGGCAGTGGGAGTACTCCATCCTTAATTATTTATAAATACAGGCTGGAAGAAAGTTGGGATCAAAATAAAATGAAACTCAAGAGGCAGGGGTGATTGCAGTAAAGCAGCGCTTGACTCCGGACCCCATGTGACAACAGGAAAGGCAAAGTTTCTATTTCAGGTTCCCTTGCAAGTGTAACTTGGTTTCCTGGAAATCATTTCCTCCTGGATCAGACTGTTGTGAAGATATCAAGGAATATAACAAGGAGAATATGTGAAGGGTTTCTTAAAGGTATGAAGTGAGGAGCCAAAGAACTCAAGTCCAAATATGTCACAAACGTCTCCAAAAAGCTGCAATTTCAAGTACTTTTCATCCTGCCTTACCCAGATAATTGCCTTCTACCAACTTTACATGTTACATACATGAGGAAACGAGGTTTTGAGAAGAGACCATAAATCTTGAGGATAAGAAAAAGAACATGCTGATTTCCACATTTTCCTGAGAACTTGCCTAGGGAAAATTTCCCAAATTAATGAATATGTTTTGAGGCAATAAATTAAATAAGACCACCCTGGTGGAGTCTTTAAAATGAACCTATAAATCAAAAGGAAAATGAACTTCATACAAGCACAGTTCAGAATGTGAAAACGAGAAGGCTCAACTCTCTTGCGCATACCTGGGCTCTCCAGAGTCGTTCTCCTCCTCCTCCTCCTCGCTTCCGCTGTACTCATACTCAGTCTCATCTAAGGAGAGACCCACAAGATGTCAATGCACAAAAGCAGTGCTGCAGCTCAGAAAAGTCCATCCCGACCCCATATATCATTATGAGCTGCAGAATGAAGTTTTGGTCAACAATAGACCACATGTATAGCAGTGAGCCTCAAAGTTTACAATGCAGCTGAAAAATTCTTACTGCCTAGTGACACTGTAGCTGCCCTACCTTCATGGCACAACGAACTACTCCTCTGCCTATGCTGAGGCTGCTGAAAACAAACCTGCTATGCTGCCTGTCTCGTGACAGACAGTACAGGACGTGGACATGTGCAGTACATAATATTGATAATAGTAATAATAAGTGTCATTGATTTACATGTTTACTATACTTTTCATCACTATTTTAGAGCATACTCTGTATTTTAAAAACAGTTTACTATAAAAGGGTGTGCTGGCCTTGGGTGTAGCTCAGTGGTAGAGCACTTGCCTGGTATATACATGTGGGTTTGATTCTCAGGACTGAAAAGTAAAAACAAATCAAATGATATGCTATGCATGGTATCTATTTATTCTTACTGAATCTCTTGATTGCATCAAGGGGACATATCAAGAGACTGACCTATGTGAGCTAGGTTTGTGTAAGAACACTCTATGGTGTTCACACAGTGACACAACTGCCTAACAGCAATTATTCTCTGAACCTGTCCCTGTCATTAAGAAATGCATGACTGTACAAGTAAACTGAGGACGAGCGCAGTGGTTCACATTGAGCTGGGAGGCCTCCTGGTTGCATGACGTATGAGTCAGCAGTTCCCACCAGTGGATTTACCACACAGAATTAACTGCATTCAAGAGTGTCCCAGCTAACTCTAGATATCTGTTCCTCACCTATCCTAATGCTTACATTAAAAAGAAAACAAGGAATAGCTCTTTTTATCTATGTTAATCCCATTTGTCATGGTTTATGTCAGTGGCCCCCAAGCCTCATGCAATTATGGTTGCAACCACATCTAGCATTTGTGATTGGTTTGTCATCCAGCACTCGGATTGGTGGTGTGAGTGTTTCACCACCCAGGGTGGAGCCAGGAGATGATGTAATAGCAGGAAGAAGATGTGTGCTTCTCTTTTGCTGGTTTGCGTCTTGCTGTTTACAGCAGCCGTGCCAGGCTGCCCCACCATGCCATGCTGCCTTGGAGCCAACTGAATATGGACTGAAACCTCAAAGAACTATAAGAAATAAACCTTTCCTTCTTTCACGTTGGGTGTTGGATATTTTGTCTCAGCAATGAGAGTGAAAAGTAACTAAGACACCATTGTAGAGACACCCACATCAAACTTACTGGGCCACTATTAATTTATTAATCATTAAATGCTATTAAATCATGCTATTAGTCATTTTAATAGTGTATTTTACTACAATTTATATGGATTCACAAATTGCCTTCAGATATCTTGGTAAATATCAGAAAGAAACTTTTAACAATTGGTATACTAAAAATACATAGTTAAATGTGCTTAATATGCTTTGAAAGGTCCACTAGGGACATTCAATCAGTAATTAAACAAGTTTACATGGAAATGAGTAAGACTGTGTCTTTGCCTTGGAGGAGATTGGAATGTAATGGATGAGACTAGTAAATATTAAGAGTTTCCATGATTATGAAGAGAGGAAATGAGTATCTGCTAAGTGTCTCCTGTGACAGCCAGATATTTTGCCTAGATTCTCTCATTTATTTCTCACAATAATAGTCTAACATAATGCCTGTTGTTCAAGTAAAGATATTCAGATTGTGAAAGGGTAAGTATTATGACCAACATTATTGCATTAATAAATGGGATCTGGGATCTAGATTTAGAATTTCACCTGGAATTTTCCCAATCTTAAAAACTTGCACCCTTTCCAGCACATTAAATGCTAAACACAAGTACACATAAAAAGACCAAAGAGAAATGAAAGAAAAGAGAAGCTAGTTCCACTGCTCAGGGACAGAGAGGTATTCAGGAGGAAATGAACTGGGCCGTCAAAGGGCAGCGGCCCTTCTTCAGGCAGCTGGCAGGTGGAAGTAATAAGAAAAGCATATTCCAAGTAATATATCCACATGAGAAAGACTGGCAGTACTATGGAACATTCTACATTCAGGAAACCATGAGCTGTAAGTAACTAGGTGATGATATGGGAGAAGCAGATGGAGGACCAAAGTCACAGGAGTTAAATGGCTCAGTGATCCTTAGCCATGCTTTAGGATGTTTCTGCTGGCAAAAAGGCGTCCTTGGTGGAGTTCCAAGCAATGCAGTAGAAGCTGCTACACAACTGTTTCTTTCACAGTTGTGGGTTAGTAATTACCAAAAAAAAAGGAACTGGACCTGCAATTTGGATATATTGCCAGTAGGAGGCAGCACTCACATGGCTGAAAACAGACTGGATAAAGCCTTTTATGTTATTTAGAGTCTATATATCAAAGAGGAAATGAAAGAAACTATGAATGTATTGAGTTCTCATGTATTTTTAAAATCACAGGTGAGCTTTATACATTTAGATAAGTATATGCCACTTATTCTTAAAGTATGATTTCCTCAAATTGAAAAGAACCTGCGTAAAATGTCTTCATATTCTATACTCTCTAAAGTAAAACCTTCATTTGTAGGGTTCCTCAATTTTAATACTTCACCAAAATTTGGGTTGCCTTTATATCATTGTGTTAAACGAGTACATGTCAACATACCTTGAGAAAATATCAAGGTGGAAAAAATCATAAAGCAATGCACGGTAAAATTGCCTGATTCTCCCCAAGAGCTGGAAATAGTGACTAGAAATGAAAAAGTTTGAGATGAAGTAAATTAAGTCATTTGATCAAACTTCACAAATGGAATGAGATTTCATTTGATCAAATATCCATCCTTGGGAAGCAGACAAAAATGAAGCCAGAACTAGGATACTGGTGGCCTAAGCTTAAATTATTAGAAACCTTAAATTTCAGCATACACTTTTAATATAGCCATTCCCAAGAATCTTACTCTTCCACTGTACAGAAAATGAATATATTAAAAGTAGTCTATCTTCATGCCATGGTGAGTTCTGTATTACGTTCCAGGATTTGTGCCAAAAATGTGAAACCAACTAGAAGCACAAGGTGTTCTAATCATATTCATGGATCATAAGTTCTCAGAAGGTATCTTTGAATAGTAAGGACAAAATTATAGTTCAACAATGAATTGCTTAAATAAGAATGGCTAATATTTACTGAGTGCATCTATGTATCAGACTTTGTATTACACATTTCACATACATTATTTCATTTAATCTGTGCGACAATGCTAGGCAATCTATGTTATTATTACACCCCAAGTCTCATTTATTTCAAAGATGAGAAAACTGGAGTGAAAGTCACATAGCTGACAGACAAGGTGCAAAGCTAGAACTGGAACCCAGAATTTGAATTGAGTATTTAACATACTTGCTATAGCCCTAATGTAATAATTTCCCTTCTAGAGAAGTTGGCATTTAATGATCATATGCTTGTACAATGCCCTAAAGTAACTCTATTTAAAATTTTTATTTCATGGAGTACGCCAGACCACATGGACAAAGAGCAGCTGAAGAGACAGCTATGGAACTTCTTGACATCAACTTACAGATTTCTCCTGAGGTCTAAATACGTCCAGCTTGGGCTGGCCTCCCAGCTGCCAGCTCCTTGGGCCCTGTCCACCCATTAACAGCTGCACATGGGCTTGTCTTCTAGCTTAGCTTCACAACCTCCCACTTCTGAGTCTAAGCTGATCACACTTTCCTTCAAGTTCCTGAGGCTGGCTGCAGAAGGAACCCTTCCAGGACCTTCACTGAGGGCTTCTTCTCCTGCCTTAGCTCTCTGCTTACCTCATCTTTCAACCCAGTGTCCTCACGGCTCCTGCCCTCAATCTCAGTTCACATGACTGCAGAGGCAAAGAAGGGAAATGAAGGGAGAGAGGCTTTTGTTCTTTGTGACCTTCACCCACCACTGTTCCCTCTGCACTAAAGAAAAGGGGAGCAAGATAAAGAAGGGAGCGAGCACATGGCCTAGTACCTCCCCTGCCCCCGGGTCCCGGTCTTCTGCTCTGCTCTGCGCCTGGCTCCTCTCCGTGCCCACTGTTCTGGGCCTAAGCTACCTCCCACACTGTCTCTCACCAGCTCCCCTCCCACTCAGCAAGACTTCCCTGCTGATTTTCTCCACTTCTCTCCTCTATACCCCAACCTTCCTGTCTCCCTACTTCACTTTCAGCTCGTTACAAAATAATCCCTGCTCTAGACCACGTGCTTTCACCTCGGTAGGGTGCAAGTGAAGGAACTGTGAGCTGCATTTAAACAGCCAGGCCACAGGCCATATCTGAGCTCCTGTCTGAGAGAGGAGGCTTTGCATCTATAAAATAAAGAAGTACATTAAATGACCTTCAGCTCAACATCTGATGTTCCATACAGCAACCTAATGATTTTTTTATATCACTGCAACTATAAGAAAATTCTTTCTGACTTCTAAAAACTGATTTAGAAATGAGTCTCAGAGCACAGAAACTTAAATATTGAAAATTGTCAGGACAGAAAAATGTCAACCAGATGAATTTTTTTAGGTCGTCTGTCTTCTGTACATTTTCACTCTTCTAAACATGAATATTCATTTGAATTAAGAAAATCACTTGTCATGTTAAAATGCATCATAGTATCAAGCAAAATAACTTTGTTCGGTGACTAGAAGAGATAATGTTTTCTGTAGTTCTGTTTTTTTAATGAAAGATACCATTTTAAGCAGTAGGATTTCACTCCACTGATGCCCAAAGGCTGCGATCTCCTAAGCAGCCCTTCACACTAAAGACTAAGACAGACCCATCTGATGCCTCCACAGTCACTTCCAAATACATAAAGAGCCCGTGGTCACTCCGTATCTTGTTTCTCTCACTGAAATAAAAGTATGCGTCTAACCTTTTTCTCCTCTTTTCTTCTTTGTTCTATCAATGTGGTCCTTGAGTTGAATGCGGACCTGGCGCTCATTAGGTTGGTCTCGTATAAACGGATGCTTCATCAGTTGCTCTGTTGCTGGTCGCTGGCTGTGATTCTTTACCAAGCAGCTCTCAATAAATGACTGGAATTTTTTTGACCTGTGCAACAAAAGAGATGAATCCACAATCATATATATATATATATATATATATATATATATATATATATATATAGACAGAGAGAGAGAGAGAGAGAGCATTTAAAAAAAGGTCTTGTCAGTCATTGTAGAGATCAGCCAATCCCAAAATAGGTCTATCACTATATTAGGTACAACAGGGGTCAAAGCCATCACGACCATTGACTCAGAAATGCGGTAGCAGACGGCAGTTATATATACGAAAGCATTCTCACACGGGGTATATGTAAGTTCACAGAGGAAAAAAAGGACAGAGAAAAGAAAAAGATCTCTGTGAGAATTATATCTGGAATGACAGAAACAGAGACGGATCTTGAAAAATTAGGAGACAATCACTCTGGGGAAATGACAGTTCAGGTTGGTAAGAAAACACTGAAAAACTAAAGCTATAAGAGAGCATATTATAGTGTGGCGGACATTGAGCTGCCTAAATGAGACAGAAAACAAGTGAGAAGAAAGTAAACTCACAGTGGGAGAGAGAAAGGGGAACGCGGTTTGGAGAAATGAGCAAGATTCTTACTGTTTTGTTTTGTTTTTTGCGGTCCCGGGGATCGAACTCATGACCTCATGCTTGCCAGGCAGGGACTTATGCCACTGAGCTAAATCCCGGCCCATTGAGCAAGATTCTTATAACAGCAAAGTGAACATTGATTTAGACATATTTTTAAACCAGTAACCAAAATCTCTTTTGACCTTTGCTTTCCAATTCTTAAGGAGAGCATGTGTGTATTTTTGCCATTAGTCAAGGACTTGGAAATTTAACTTTAAAACACTAAGTCACACCCATAAGCCCATTCATCTCCCTCTGGAAAGGCCCTATCGCCCCCAAGATAAAGCCAGTGCCAGAGACGCACACTGGACAGAGGCGCCCTACCAAAGCATGGCAGCAAGTCCACGTGTGGGAGAAATGAACGGTGGACTTTAGCCATGATTCATGAATTGGGCATGTGTGTTCCTGCTTAAAGTTCCAGTAAATTAGAGTCATAAATAATTAAGCTCACGACACTATCTTTCCAGGTTACTCCACTGACAGCCCAGCACCTCATCCCAGGAGACCTTGGTCACCCGGCCAACCTTGCCCAGAGCAGGAGACTGGTTTGTGTTCTGCGGAGCTCTTTACTGCCCTCCTGTGGTGCACTGTGTAACCAAAAGCAAAGCCTGCCCAAGTTTCCCTGCATATTTAATCCTGAGGTGGCCTCCCCACGCATCACACAGCGCAGAGCCTAACACGGTATGGCACTCATTTCTGTGCTACTCTTTATTAATGCCTGAAGGGCAGTTTCACACCTTATTTCATGTTTTTGAAGTACCACACTATGACTATGTTTTCCTAAGTGTCTATGATATGTTTAAGCCTTTAACACCTTTACCATAGAAGTAAAAGTAATATCCCGTGCATGGGCTCAAGAATGAAACAGAACTGGTCACACTCAACTAGAAAAAGTGACAACAAGATGGTTTCTTTAGACCCGCCTACTAAGTCCTTCTGCCCACAAATCTGCTTAGTCCACACCAGTTCTCTGCTATGTCAGGATGTGTCCGAGTCACCTCTGCATCATGAGCATTCTGCTCGCTCTCCATGTTTGATGAATGAATTCATGCACTGGGCAAGGGCTATAATAAGGCTACCTTCAAACCTGTGTTTGTTTGCGAGTGACAGAAAGGGAGGTCTGGAGGGCAGATTCAACTTTCTTTCTCTGATCAGTGGACTAAATCTATGCAGGCATAAACACTGTATCATCTAAAGAGAGACCTTCCAAGAAAAACATAATGAAATAATGGACTCTCCTAAGAAACAAACAAAGAGAATGAAGTTAACCTGCATAAAGAAATAGGCACAGGGCTGTTCTAGGTAGGAAAGCTAGTATGAAAAAGATGAAAACAAAAACATATTAAGACAGAAAGTTGTTAAATATTCATGAGGCATGCAAACGGCAGTTCTCTCTTTCTTGCTGGCAACCAGAAGGAAGTACTTGATTTTTTTTTTATAAAGTGCTTCACTATTAATTAGAGGGTGATAAATAAAAGAACTCACATCCAATTTAAAAAATGAGATCCAGACTTAATAGACTGTACATTCCATTCCTCAACACTGACATCTAAAAAAAGCCTGAGAAATATCTGGTCTCCATGAAGAATGGTGTTCAAGGCGTTTAGTAAAGAACTACTAGAGTCGCTTTTCCAGCGACCTCCTGGGGCTGGGGTTGGGCTCAAGAGGGTCACAAGAAGGCCTTCAGTCCTGAAGAATGGGTTAACATGCAGAATTACAAAGTTGGTGATATACTTCATGCCTTCTTCAAACGGCATCACTGAAGAGACAATAATGCTTACTTAAAACTCTTCTTCCAAGAAGGATTCATTGTCTCTCATTTAAGTTAGTGTGATCAGAGAATCAATATGCTTAATTGCAAACTTACTTAAAAGTGAAAACATTTTACCTGTGTTGAATAGTACCTGTTTGCTAAGAGTTCTAGTGAGTTTAAAGTACATTCATATAATTTTATTGCTGTTGGTAACTTAGTTCTGTCTCTTAAAAAATAACCTAACAAGGCCAGGGATTTAGCTCTGCAGCATAAGTGCCTGCCTTGCAAGCGTGAAGTCAGGAGTTCGATTCCTAGTACAAAACAAAACAAAACAAAACAAAACAAAAACCTAACAGCATAAGGTTGGTAACACTAATTTCTCAAAGGGGAGCATGAAGAGATTAATGTTAGTATTTGGTGCCCATTGTGAGACACAAGTTGTACTGCCCCCATCACTAAGCACTTTATCTTCCCAGGTTTATTGTGTTTCTACATTAAATGATGTTAGCAATTCAAAATGCCTTATGATGACATTAACCATTTTAAATAAGTTGGAATGAACATTTTTTGTTAATAATGCAATTTCAACTTTAAAATTGGCAGTGGCCTCACCTTGTTTCTCAGAATTACCCTGTTTATCTACTTGGGGCTCCATCGCTTAACAACTCTGTGGATTTTGGCATGATAGTAAATTCTCTGTGCATCTTTCCCTACCTACAAACAGGGATCTTATTAGTATCTATCTCATGATGTGATGATGAAATTAGTTATTTCATGTCATATACTTAGAAAAGTGCCTGATAGCATATACACTATCTGTGTACTTTCTACGATTGTCACCATTATTACTATTACTATGACAACACCATCCGAGCACCCTCTGATTAATACCAGGCTTGCAAAACAAGAGCATTTGCTTTTAGGACCAGGAAGCAGAAATTGGAGGTTGTTTCTCCCCGCTCTTCTGTTGAGGTACATGAACACAACGTCAACTACTGACAGGGACACATTCCAAGAACTGTGATTCATTGTGTGAATGTCACACATTGTACCTACACGCACTAAGACGGCTATGACATCAGTAGGATATTCAATCATACAGAATCAGAATCACTGTCCTATAGGTGACCTATGATTGAGCAAAATGTCACTGTGTAGTATATGAAGGTGTGGCAGTTTTAAAGGGAATTGTTTTACATATAACACTGCCAGATAAGCTGTCAGGAGAGTCCACAGAGCTATTATATCCAAGGAGTCCTAACAAAAAAGCAGTTTTTAAAGTTTGTGTGAGAGCTTTTGTTTCGATTTTTCATAAAGTTCACAGTTGAACTACATATAGAAAACTCAGTATTGAAGTATTTTATGGTATTTGCTTTGTTTTGTCATTCTTCGGAACACACATAATACACACATACACAAGAGCTTTGTCAGAGCCCAAGACAAAAAAGTTCACGACAACCCAGCAGAGGTCAACACTGGAGCTATGTAAATAGCAGGGATGACTGTAAGTTGTGGAGGAAAAGCAGGTCCAGGGCTCCAGGCTGCTCCTCCTGGTGAGGAGCCCAGGACTCTGCCTGGCCAAGCCTCTCAGCCTCTAGAAACGCCATGTCTGCATCTGGAACCTGCACAAGTGGTTTGAACTAGGTGATAACAAGCAGTTATGCTTTTTCTAATGTTCTCAACTGGCTTTGCCTCTGTGACTCTTCACATTTAAAAGCCACATAAAAAGAACAAGACTCATAGCATCACCCTGTCTTCCACAAGTCAGAGACGGAAGCTCTGGCAGCGAGCTTACTTTCAAGAGCAGGAGCGTGGATGAGGAGGCTGGGAAACCTTCCGAAGGACATGATTTACCCCAGCGAGTCGCAGGCACCCCTGCACAGCAGCCAGGAGGAGGCTACGGATCCCAGCCTTTCCTGTGCACTTGCTGGTGGTGACAAGGACACAGGCGGTGGGAAAATCCTTGGTTTTCTCTGACTCAGTTACAGTGACCTTCCTGCCAGAGAACTCTCACGACCTGGCAGAGCTCTTGAGGATTGAGTGACACCCTAACTTCATGACCCCGTTGACCCTAAGGTTCTCCTCATCACCCTGATGAAAGAAAATATTTAAGTGAAAATATTTGGTGATCGCAGCTTCTTTCCCTCCTCCAAGGACTGGGGGGAGTACAGTGCTATTGCCTTTCTTTCCTGAAATTTAAATAAGGAACAAGGGAAAAAGAATGTTCTCACCAAGAAGCTACAGGTTTTGGGAATGAACGCTAGTCATGCTTTGTTAATTTTCTGGAATCAACATACGCCTAGGAGATTGGCAAATCGCCATTCAGGGTGTGTCTGGGTGGGGCACTGTGGTGTGCCCTTGGGTACGGTATCTGGTGCCTGACTCTTCTCTGGCACTCTTCCTGTGTTGTGCTTTCTGACCACCATGCAGCAAGAGTATCTGCTCCATCACACCCTCTGTCGTGATGCTTCTGCTTTGGAGCCCACCAAGCATACACTGAATCCCGCAAATTCCAAGTTAAACCTCTTCTTTAAATAGCAGGCGTCAGGTAGTAGGACCCAGTGATGGGAAAGCTGAAAATGTGTGTTTCATCAGTAAAGCCAGTGGAAAATGACCGTCAGTTGACAGCTCACTAGGAAGAGAGCAGAGGCTGATCACTACAGGGGTACCCACTTTTGGTAGCATGTTGATTTGTACACTGAGAACACAGTGCTCAACCTGACAACTCATTTAGGTAGAGAACATCTGGGAATAAAAGAACATTTTTGAGTTTTGTTGCTTTTGTTTGTGGTGGGGGGTGTATCTCCTTTAAAATTACAAGAGGAAAAAAAATAAATGAGACGTTTCATTTCCTCCGAACTCCAGAGCTTATTAAAGCAATCCTCAGCCTACTTTGAATCCCTTTATATCTAATCTTTAAGATAAAGTACGCTGAAATGCTTAAATACTTTCACTTAAACACTGGAATTCTGTTGCAAAGAAATGGGAATCAGGTCAAGTATCAAATATGTGGCTGGAGGTTGCACAATTAAGCACACGGAGGAGGCTGGGGGTCTCGCTGCGAAAATGGACACTGTTCGGCCGTCTGTCTCTCCCTTGAGCTCAAACTGCCAAGTAGCTTTTTCATTCTCCGTCCAGCTGCATGACTGCATGAGACCCGCAGCCCTGGATAACTTTCTTTGCCAGTCAGGAGGGGTGTGCAGAGCAGCACGAGATGAGGCAGGCTGGGCTTCTTCGCCTTCCAGCTTCCTCCAGCATCATCAGACATTAGTTCCCCTTGTCAAAGATTTGAAGTGGGAAAGTCAGCTTACATTTTCCCAGTGCATGTCCTTCTCAAATGAGGTCAGTGCAGAGCTGGTCTTTTTGGGGTATGGTCAATAAAGAGTGCATGGACTATTCATTCCCTCTTCTGTGGGGTCGGCAGGCCATTCTAAGGAGCCGTGCAGACCACGGTGCAGATGTGACCAGGACAGGTGTGATGACCAACTGGCACTGGCACTGGAGTGGAGAGGTGGCTGCTAGAGCAGAAGGCCAATCTCGTCTAAAGGGAGGAGAAGTTCTGGGCAGTGCTGTGCACCCTTACAGAAATCTAAATGGAAGGCTCCATCATCAGAGTTTTAAATTTTGGCAAGTAATGTAAGAATAGAATACGGCCTCATTGTACCAGTTAAAATAAAGCACATCTGTGGATGGCCAGTTTGTTATTCTCTGTGGACAACCTCAAAATATCTGCCCTAGAGTAGTAAAGGGACAAGAAGAAAAGGTGGGACAGGGGACAAGTAAAACCCACTGTATAAAGTAGGTCCCATTGGGAGGCCTTGGCATAAGGGGAAGCAGAAACTGAGCTGGGAGGCGACTTTGCAGTGTTGCTGTGGCTTGTAGGGGAGCGGGCGAGCTGGCTCCTCTCCCCAGGACTCTGATGTAGAAGGAGGGGAGAACAGGCTCTCGGGTGTTCTGGGATCACATGCTGCAGGGCACCCAATGGCAGGCTGTTGCTGGGGAGAGACAGAGTCTCCTATCACAGTGACCTTCTGGGAGGAAGGCATGCAGGAAAGCTCTGACTCTCTGTTTCCAATAGCAACTCCCTCTCCCCACCATAGGCTGGCAGTTCTGAGGCTGTGCTCTCCTTTCTGGTGTCTCCTTCCCTCGCTATGCAGTGTGCTTTACCCGTGTTCCAGCAGGCTTGCTATGTCATTAGCAGACAACTATATTAATTAAGAACGCTCTCTGTGTGGTGGAGGAAACTGTCGGTGGGGGACAAAGGGTCTCTCTAAGGGCTACACTATGAAGTAGTATGAAAAGGCGAACGCAAGGGCTTGTCCCTTCCTGGTCTACCTGCCCAGAAGTCTTCTCTAGAAAAGGTTAGGAGGTCACATGTGAGCGGAGATCAGCCTCAGTAAAAGAGAAGCCAGAGATTTAAGAATGTGTCAGGGTGGGCACATCACAACTATGAGGGGAAGAAGGAAGTGAGGATTTTCCTTGTAGAATGATTAGAAACAAAGATCAAAATACAAGGATACACAAAGACACACACCTGATGTAACCTGTAAAACCGCTTCCCAAACTTTAATCAATCATACGCTATCCACAAAATTTCTGTCACACTCTCATACCACTCTTAATAGTGTTTCTGCAGAGTTTTCTTTAAAGTCACCCTTTTATAAATGTATGAAAAGAAATGGTGATATTGCTGCCCCAAAGAAGAAGCCAGTATCACCTGCCACAAAGCGAAAGCAATAACAAAAACACAAAAGAACTACCAACAGTCACACACATGCCAGAGAAACCGTCCTGCATACTTCCAGGTATGTCTACACACTTGGGAATCACTATCTTTAAGAGTGGAAGCCGGCCCATCTAACAGGCTAACTCTCTGCCTCTCGTTCTCTGATGAGATGTTCTGTGCTGCCTGGAAAGACACATTTCACGTCAAAAAGCTTCTGAGTCATTTGTTGGGCTCCACAACTCATTTCAGCTACTAGCTCCTTACCTTGAAGGTATAGGGCTAACACCTGCTGTACAAATAGTAGGTAATGAAGCTATCATTCAAACAGGAGTGACAGCACATGGAAAGTCATCCGTCAAGCTGCAGTATACATTAGTTTAATCCGGTCAGAAGGATCCAGGGATTTGAGCAAATTCAACAGAGAATCACGGAAAGACTTCACCCTTAGATCTACAAAACTCTAAAGACCAGACTCACCACTTCTTAGACTTCAGCCGAGGTGCTGGGTTCCGGGGGATGAGGAAGAGGGCTCTCATGGGGTGCATGTCACAAAGAGCTGCAAGAGAGCAAAACACGCTCCAGTTAGGCCAAACCCACTCCAACTCCATCCTGGCTGCACAGACTACACTGCCAAATGCCTGAGCCCACAGGGGACCAGTGAGCATCGGGTCAGAAGATTCAAAAGCTGCCATTTGGCAAGCATGTAAAAGAGCTGACATCTGGTTAAAGGAAGCACATAGTACTACGCCATGTGAACAGCCACTGTTAACATTTTTAGCCAATATGCTTTTACTTTGAGTTTAAGGAAAGCAAGTTAAAAGATTCAATACCCAGTCATCTTTGCTGTAAATAAGCACCTGACCTTCAAACTGAGCAAGGTCAGATGACAACTACAATGGAGATGATTATGTTATTTTTAGTTAGCAAAATCCTCAGCCATAAAATAAAAGGTGTTTGATAACCCAAAGACTGCTTCTTATACACTGGCAGCTCATCCAAATGCAGTGTTGTCTGCCCCGGCTGCTGAAATCCAAAGCAGTCTCCTAGAATACCATTCTGTTTCAAGATACCCTGCCCTGGCTTTTTCAGGTTGCACGATGGATTTCTTTGTTTTGTTTTTAAACTCACTGTCCCCAGGAAGGCCAGAGGATTAAGTCAAACCGAGTCTGGCAGAAACACAAAGTTATAAAATTATCTCAATTTGTAAACAAGCCATTACAGTTTATAGTGAAAGTACTCATACCTTCTATTTTAGTTAAAATATTTTATTAGTGTACTTTTTCAACAGCTGGGAGTAATTTTCTCTTTGTACCTAGATTAAGAATATATGCTCACTAGAAGCCAAAGGATTCTGTGGGTAGAAGTTCATTTTCAGCCCTTGTACTGCTCACTGGAATGACAATATAGCTTTAAGACTACAAAATAATACTTTTCTCATTTGTAAATGTCTATTAACATTGTGAATGAGGGAATTTTGTCAACACATCCTATATCAATCATGTTCCAGATACACTGAACTGATTCTAGACATGGAGGTAAGACTACGAAAAATTGAAGGTAAAAAGTCATAAGCACAGTGCGCTCTTTCAGAGGCAGGGACAGTTTTGGTTCTTCTCATTTGACAAGCAGACACTGAGGTGGTATTAAACATACAAGAATACCACCAAGGGGACTCCGCTGTGAAGGAAAATAGGAAAGGACCCAAGAAGGATGAGGAAAGTCATCAGACTGCTGTGCAATTCCCACCCTTTGCTCAAAGCGTCCCAGACGGTCCTGCAGTCCATGGTCCAGCAGTCACAGGATTGCCTGAGGCACTGCTGCCTCCAAAGGAGTTCTGCTCTCAGGAAAAGGTGTGCCGTGGTAACCCTACTGCATGTGGCCACTGATGGGGGTGGCCCCTGAGAGAGGCAGGCATGGCGCAGCCACTGGGCCCCTTGTCGCTACTTCCTGCACAGCAGTCTGTGTGGTCTTGCAGCCGCCACACAACCGGTAGAGACGCCTGCAGCAGAGTGCCAACACGCCAGGCCTCAAGGAGCCTGGGGGACTCCGAGATGGCCAGGCTTTGTGGCAAGTCTGCCCAAATTAGAGCAGGAAAATCTGAAATTCTAAACACCAGTATTTTAAGAAGAGTGACAGCAATTGAATACAAGTGTTTGCATAACCTATGCACTGAAAGTTAGCTTTGAATTTTTATATGATGGAGTTTATAGTCTTTGTCGGTTGCTCACAGTTTTATGTTAGGCAGGGAGTTCAATAACAAACCACGCATTAAATCTGTAAGACAAACAAGTCTCCCCAAAGTTTGCTTTTTAATTTTTTTTCCTCATCAAAACAAGATCCTCATTCGACTCTACAATGAACCAATTCCTAGCTGACTTAAGATAACTCTGCTTTCTAAATACGCCAGCTTGAATCCACACAGGGCTCAGCGTGGCGGAAGTAAAGCAACTGCAGCTCCTGGCAAGGAACCTTGGCGCCCCCAGAGCAATCAGCAACAGATGTCACCAGAGAGGAAGGTACTTACGGGGAGCACCTTCTGCCATCTCTATGGCGGTGATTCCCAAAGACCACAAGTCACTCTGAAAAACAAGGAAGGCACACACACATGCATAAATTCAGTCAACAAAGGGAAACTTGGTTATACCCGGTAACTGCTCCAGAACTGCCCATGGGAGAGTCACGCAGATGTCTGCTACAAACCGATTTCTCCCACGATCCTCAAGGCAAAAACAGCCTCATCCACCTTTCATTGACAACACCTTTCATGCTGCCCGATATATGGAACATTTTCAACAAATGTGTGATTAATGAACGTAAAGGTTTAAAAATTAATTCATCACTGACACTTATTTGTCAACCTAATCTTACCATATTGCTACTTGCCTGAGGGTTTTTTTAGTACCTTTATTGAGCTGTAGCTATCACATGATAAATCACACAAGTGTACTATCTGATAAGGGATGGCAGATATATGACACATGATATATCCATTGTCCCCCAAAGATCTCACTTGCACCATTTAGTTCTTCCCTATTTCCTGTCCCCTGCTTTGAGTCACTACGAATTATTTTTGGACCTTCCGAAGCATCATATAAAAGGAATCATACAATATGTGGCCTTTTGTACCCAGCCTGTTTCAGAATAATGTTTCTGAGGTCCACGTTCGTAGCATGCGTTAGTACTTCACTCTTTTTATGGATAAGTAGTATTCCACTGTATGAGGCTGTATCACAGTTTAAGATTATACATGCATTTATTGATAGACATGTGGATTGCTTCCAGTTTGGGCTATCACATATGAAGCTGTTGCGAAGGCTTTGGATGAATGCTTTTTATTATTTCTTTTGAGTAAATACCCAAGAGTGCAACAGCTAGATCACATAGTAGCTGTTACTTATATAAAATAGTATTTAACCTAAAAAATCAGCACTTTCATATAGTCTAATGTAATCAGACAAGGATGGAGTATGTTTGATGATGGGGCTCACTGACGGATTGCCAGTGTTCAGAAAAGCACTGTTCACAGTTGGAGCTGTACAATATATTTGTAGATGGATGAAAAAATATCCTCTATCTTTTAAGTAAACTACTGTGAAAAAGAGACTTTTATATCCATATAGTCTTTCTTACCTAGAATTACTTTTAAGCTCTGATCAGAATTTGATAGGCCAGTGTTTTCCGTCTTACTGGGTAATCTCTGTCTCTAGCAATATGTTCCTACCATATTGTGTATTTACGGCTCAGTGGTCTCTAAGTATTGCATAGAGAGGTCAGATCAAAAGATGGGGAAAACCAAATTAAGAAACCTCTGAAAGATGCTTGCTGCTTCAGTTTCCCAGTAAGTGTTTAAGAAAACCTAATATGAAATTTGGTCCATGGCCCACATCCTGGCATAGACTCTCAGCCTCTTTGCATTTTAAATACTTCATGTATTTTGTACATTATTCAAAACTCTCACTTGTAACCTCACCCAGATTAGAGAGATCAAAGTTAAGTTTCCTTGCTATTTCCATCAAACAAATGCCAAGGGCACATGAAAAAAAGATGTAACTGGAAGAGAACCATGAAATTCATGCTGAGTCATTCCCTAAAACTAAATTGCTCATTATCCAGTGAGTGACACCCAGGCCTGTTCGGTGTTTGAACAGAGGTTCATAGAATGTGAAAGGGCTTTCCAGGGGGAGTTCAGGCCTCTTTCCTAAAATGCGATGTACCTTACAGCAGGTGGATGGGCACACGATAGCCTCACTCTAGGATTCTTGGTTGAGTGGGGATAACAGTGCACCTTTACAATACCACTATCCTTGTATTCCAAGTGACTTGTCTGCTTACAACACAGGAGAGCAACTCTTGTCCATTCTCTTCATCCTATTTCACAAGGCATTCAAAGGCTTCATAGGATACACATACCCTAGTGCATGCCTAGCCAATGACTTTTCCCACAGGCTCGTGGCCTAGCTTCATGAGGTCATTTCTGGAGCTAATGAGAAGGTTTGACTCACCTGTTACAGGTCGGCTGAGAAGTAAAAATAAAAACACAGCTCTCTTGTACCTGAAATTTTACATCTGACAGACAAGAGACAATTGTTTTGGGACATAATGAAAATACTGAGTTACTGTGCAGGAGGCATCAGACAGGAAACAGTGGGAATAGCCTGGAAATGGAGGACCAGCTCGAAACGTCCCTGTGCTATTTTGATAAGACTCCAGGGTCATCAGGCTTTGGTAGCCCTACAAGCACTTTCCCAGTACGCCTAGGAACTCAGTATTTCTGAAGCATGCAATAAGGAACAAGCAGTGGAGGAAGAGGCCGGGCTCTGCTCCCCTAATGGCCACAGCAGGGACACAAGTCCAGAAGCTCTGAGCTGGTCTGACAACCCACATATTTGCAAGGCAGTGAGGGGGCTAGCATGAGAAGGGTTCCAGGCAGGGCCTTGGATGGAGAAGAAGATGCTCAGAAGGCACGCTTCCGCCTTTGGGACATGGTTCAAGCTCTTCCCTCTGTCCACAGCACCTCCCCAGGGATACACACATTGGCCGCCTTCCCGCCGTAGTTGTCACGGTTCAAATCCTGGGCTTTTAGTGAGGATCACTGGAGCCTTCCCACAATCCCATTCTGACATGTTATATTTACTTACTACTCATTTACAAGTTTCATATTTATTCTTTGTATCCCTTGCCTCTAACACACACACACAAACGCACCTTATACAGCAGAGAGTTTTCTTTTGTTGATTGACATATTCCAAATATCTAAAGGAGTGCCTGGCATGTAGCAGGCTGTCAATAAAAACTTGCTGAATGAGTGACAAACAAGTTAAAAGATACATGAGAGAAAGAACCAAAACACGTGTGCAGGGGGTGGGAGTGTCCTTGTAGATACAGTTTGACCTTTTATTTCAGAGCTGAGGGACAGTGGCTCTCCCAAGTTTTTCTTTCATTACTAACTCAGCGTAAGCACTTCAGTAACCACATTCACATTTCTTTGGCATCAGGGGCCCATGAAAAGTGGTTCTAGAGTCCTACTCTGTCTACAGGTGACTGAAGGCACTGCCAATGCCAGGAAGGTGTTGAGGTTCACTGAGGTCACCCCGGTTTTACAAGACAAAACAGCCTCGACTTCTTGGAACAATGCAGGTTCACAGAAGGAGAACAGGCTTTCAAATCAGACAGATCTGGATTCAAATCCAGATTTCGAACTGACCTTCATGCAGTATGCTGACCAGAGCTCAGCGTTGTCAACTGCATGACAGAGGGAACTGTGACATGCATGTGTTCAGCTAGCCTGTCTCAGTCAAAATCCAGCACAAAATGGGCTCAAGAATATCAGTTGTTTTCTCCCCTCTTGCTAGATACGGTCATCTTTGCTCTCCAGACTTAGTCTTCTACGCTCTCCTTCCATGTGGTTGTGGTGGATACAGCGTCCTGGCTACCACAGCAGGTGTTTTCAGTGCCCTCTTAACATTGCTGCCTCTGCTCTAGAGTCCAGGACGGCTGTACTCACCCACCCTTGCTCTGCAGCAATTCAGGCATGGGATAGTCCCGGCCAATGACATAAGCAAATATCTTCTGGAAACTTCTGCTTTTCCTCTTTAAAATTTTCTTCACATTTAATATTTTTATTGATATGTTTATAGTATGTAAAGATCACATTCATCGGAGAGTTGGTACATGTACGTAACATGTCTTAATTCCCTCCAAGTCCCTTTCCCTTCCTTACATGCTCCCCTTTATCTCTTGATCTCCTTTTTATTTGTGAAAGAGCTCCATTTCCTAGTATCTTTTATTTTGCTCTTTCGTTTACTTACACTGTGGTTTTGCATATAAAAGAAACCATGCAATATTTAAGCTTGCGTGTCTCATTTACTTCACTTAACATTACGGTCTCCAGGTGCATCCATTTTCTTACAAATGACTCAGATTTACCTTCTTTATAGCAGAGTAGTGCTCCATTGTACATAAATACCACGTTCATCACGGGTGGACACACAGGGTGCTTCCACGATTTCACTATTACGAGTCATGCTGCTATAGACATAGGTACGCAAGTATCTCTGTAATAGTATGATGTCTTTAACTCTTTGGGGAAGATACCTAGAAGGGGAGTATCTAGGTGGTATGAAATTTCTACTTTAAGTTTTTGATGAATCTTCACATTAACTGCTTTCCTTAAAATGGGACCTCATACAGCTCTTGTCTTGCCAACTTAACTCCACTTCTTAGGGCCTTGAATAAAAATACATTGGAAAGTACAACATCCATTTTGCAACCATGAGGCAAACAACGAATATATTAATGATGATAGGGCAGAAAGACAGAAGACATCAGTAAACATCATATAATACCCAGACTCTGGAGACAAAAGAAACATAAGCATAGCATTCCCAAGGGAAAATACCTATGTAGCAGTAATAGAAAGCATAATTTTGATAGTAGAGAAATGGGGAAGGCTCATTTGCTAGGTGACTCTGGATTTATCCCACAGGAAGCAGGGAGAATCAGTGAAGATATGTCCCTCTTGGGAAGCCTATTCCAGACCCCCGAAACACCTCCATCAACCAGAAGCCACAGTGTCTCAACTACCCAAGTATCCCTTGTCAAGTCACGTGACCAGGCCAGTTACTGCTGCCTCCTTAAGTCTTTATTTTGTATCACCATGTTTTGTTGGGGTTATCTTTTTTCCAAAAGGAACATTTATATTTCTGGCCATATAAAACCAAAGCTACTTGTAAGCTATATTTAACAGGCCACACTAAGAAGCCATAAATGTCCTTGACAGGTCTTATTTAAGCCTTTGGATATGTTAGGGAGTCTAAAAGACAATTCAGAAGTTAAATAGAGGGAAAAAATGCTCAGTTACAACTGGCAAGACAGATTACAGGAGACCAGAAAAAGAAGGAGGAGGAACAAGATAGAAGAAAGTCAGGGGGAGGTAAGTTTTCTTCGTGGCCATGGTATGACTCATTTTGGCAGGAGCTTGGAAATTCGTTAGTCTAGAGGTGCTGTGCAGCCTGGCCTGTGGTATGATTAATAGCCCAGTCCTGTGTGCATTACAAATGGAACACAGACAAATTCTAGTGCCTCTGAGAAAGCAGACGCAAGGCACAACTTCAGGCTGGGGGCCGCAGACAGCTGGCACATAAGCAAGTTGTACAGAGCAAGACAGTATTCCTCTGTGGGCTAGGCTGCCCGACACATGAAGAAAAGCAAGAGTCTTAGATGCTGAAACCCATCACACAAGGAAGGGGAGGCAGGGTGGGAGAAGGAGCCCAGGGGAGGCCAAGAGGCAGAACAAGCTTACACTGCAGCCTTGGTTTGACTCTCAGCTCTGACACAACTGGCTTGGTGGGCAGAGGCAAGTTACTTAACAGTTCCAAGTTCCTTTCCTCAGCTCTAAACTGTTAGGAGAGCACATATTTGCAGGGTTAGTGTGAGAATCGAGTAAGAATATATATAAGATGCCTAACACAACATAATGCACAGAGTGGTTGTTAAACAAATATAATTACAGACAGCTCCTCAGGCCAGTTATCAACGGGCAGTTCGGCTGGAAACACTGAATCAGGTAAGATGGCTGTGAGCACTAGTAATCAATAGTACAAGGCAGGCATAAACAATAAGCTCAGAGGAAGCAAACAGGAAAGGACTTGCCCTCTTTCCTCCAGCCCTATGGTCCCTCTCTGCCATGTGCTTCTGCCAGAGCTTGGTCAGAAGTCAGATGGACAAGAACAGACAGACATGGCTCAGTTCTAGCCCCGTTATCCCAAAGCACAGGCAGCATGGAGGCCTGGAGGAGACAGATGATTGGTCAGTAAGAGGACAGCTGGCATGGTGGATTTCACCAAGTGTCACAGATCAGAATACAGTCTTTCACTGACAACTTGTGGTGAGTTTGTTCTTTTTGAAATGTTCCAGCTAGAAAAAGGAAACTGCATGTGCATTGTATGTGGTCCTTAAGGAGAGCATATTAATTTAGTTGTGGTAAAAGGTACAGAGAAGCAAATTCAACAGTATACAGAACTAGAGGCCTGTAATACAAATATAATGCTAAAACATGAAATTGCTATTGACATTGTTAAGGTAAAAAATGGCCCCAAGTAGCAGTATTTTTATATGATACATAAACATAAAACTATCATACTGAGATTTATCAAGCATACTACATTATATCAATTATATTATAATTCCTCTCTATATTAATGTTAATATTAATTCTTCTCTCCCCATATATACATATAGCTATACCTTGGTTCACAAACACTTTGTTCGTTAATAATTTGGTTTGCAAGTAGAAGCGTTAGGCAAAATTTTGGTTTTGTTTACAAACTCTGCATCAGGGGGACGCTACAGCCACGACCGTCTTTCCCACATAAACATGAAGGTGGCCATCTTTTTTAGAATCATAGAATAAATTAAGTTTGTGAACTGTGTGTGCCTCATTTATTCTGTTATAATCTTCTGCTATATAATTTATGATTTCCATTTCATACAGTATCACAAAGATTAAATAATTCTCTTGAGGTACTACACCAAACCTTAAACTGATCTTGTCTGACTTCTTTCATTCTGTCACATACTTACATACTGTTACATATAAAGAATACTAAATGGGTGAGTTCAGAGTTACTAAGGATGTCTAAGCAGAGGCAATTCTTAGTAATTCTATTTTATAAATGAAAAAAAACTGAAGACATTTTCTTTAGTCCCTATGCATCTGCATTTGTTATACGGCCAAAGGGAAACCATTAAAAGACATTCTCTTTTGGGTTTGGCATGTTGCCTCCAGGAGGTGCTGGCTGGGTCTAACTAAGGAATCCCATAAAGGTGAGTCTGACCACTGGAACAACAGAAACATGTTTAACAGAAGTGTCAGTTTCAGGCTGGTGACACTAAGATGGTGTCTCATTTTCCTGACCAAATAGGGAAGCAGGATCTATGTTCTGTCTCAGCAGACAGAAGCCAGGACCTGTTTGGGAGTGTAAATGTACCATTCTACAACCCGAATACGGTCCTCTCAGGTGACACGTGCATCCCAGTGACTCTCCCACTACACAGCCGCTCACTTTATCTCTGTCTGAGCTTTTCACTTAGAGGAGCTATTTCCCGACGGCATGAATAAAGCCAGTATCAATGACAGGGGAGACTAAATCGAACCATTTCTTTATAGAACTCAACATTCCTCCAAACCCTGAATGTAATCCACAGCACCCGTGGGAAATGTCTCATAGACAGTGTTGGTGAGTAACACAGCATAGCGCAGATCAGTCCCAAAGAAAGAGCCTCCCGTGTGTAGGATGAGAGCACAGGACGCTTCACGTTGCTAGTTTAATATAAGAACAAGGCCTGTTTGTGGCAAAAACACTGGAATAGGAACCAAAAGATACATAAAATAAGAATTTTAAGTTCATCACCCATATGCCCTATTTTGAAATAAAACAATTTTAGAGGTTTCCAGGTACTTTTGAGATTTCTCATAAATATGTATGTGTGAGGGGGTGAGACTGTTATAAGCACTATGCCGTTAAGTTGTTTTCTGTACTTAACACTTGAGATAGTATCCTGGCATCTGCTTAAATCCAAAATATATGTTACCTCACTGGTGAAATGGCTGCATAGTATTCCACTGAATAGGAATTCGGTAAATTTCCTATTGATGAGCATTTGGCTACAGAGAAATTCTTTGAGTGGGTAGCTCTTTGCAGGCAATAAATACATAGGATTAAAAATGCTTGGCAGATTCCAGCCACTTGCAGTAAAATTCAAAGTAAGTTTTAAAAATAACAGCTTAAACAGCCTAAGAATTGTGAACGGTTTTATTAATTTCAAATCTTTTGAATGCTTATTATTAAATGGGAAAGCTTTCATTATTGCCCTGCATACTTATCAGGGAAATGAAACCTTTCCTTTCACTTGAAGTGTTTTGACAGACTTTCTGAAAACAAGAAAGGAAGGGCCTCCAGGGGAAAGCCAGCACACAAAGCGAATGAGATTCCAGCGCTCCTCCTTAGAAGAAGGTCTATTTTCAGTGAGTTACTGTACCCAGTAGCTATCAGACAAAACCAGACTGCAATAAAAACCACGTGCTCTACTTTCCTACAGAGGCCCTTGTCATACTGAATTACTTTAATTTTTTAAATATATACTTGGTTTTAGAGACATCTTAGACAAAGCAGAAAGTCAATCATTAATAATCAATGAATCATAAATTAAATAACTAAGCTCTGTTTTTGCATTTTTGTTTCTTCTAAAACAAGGGCTTTTGTGGTAGAGAATTCAACAAATCCAGTGGTTTTTAAATCATCTTTGTTTTAAATATGCCATCCAAGCTTCAAGTATCTAATACAGAAAAGAGAGTCCAAAGGGTGGCATCAGTTACCAAGGCTGGGAAGACCTGTTGGATACACGGAGAATCCATCACACAGGGCCAAATCCTAGGGCTTTGTGGGGTCTTGAATAAGTTCCAGTTGGAAACTGCTTACAATGAGTAGAGCTTGGCTAACTCCTTACCCTCAGTAGGCAGTCGGTAAATGCACACTGAGTGAATGAATAAACAATTTTGAAAGTCAAAGTATTGTAAAACCCTCTTTCTGGTGGCAGAGCACCTTCTCAAGAACACTGAACAGAAAAAAAGGACAAATTCTGGAATTGGCAAGAAGATTAATATTTAAAGATTAGCATTGTCTCTTCCACAGTAATGCTGTGAAGAGGTTGAAGTACATCTTCAAAGAAGCCCCAAACCTTCCTTCCTTCCCTCCCTTATTCATCCTTGGGTGATGCTCCTTCTGGTACCCAAGACAGGTTGCAAGTGAAGCTCGTATTCTTGCCAGCACTTTATTATCTTCTTTCACAGCCTATACTCAGGACAGTCCTGAAAAACTAAGATCTAAGTGATTGATATAGTTGAACTTCTTTCCAATAAGAATCTTTATGAATCTTCGAACCTTTTAAATATCTTGGGATGCTTTTACAGTCATATGAAACTTCTGAATTCAGCCTGTGTGTGCATCATGATGCACCCTTCTGGCTACTCACATACCGCGCTCTATCCACACCTGGTTCCATCTCACAAATTTTACAGACTCCTAATGATATTTCTAACCTATAACCTGAGGGAAGACGACCAATTCTAAGCTTTTGCTTAGCCAGAAGCAAGGCTTCTCCTAGTTAGTTTCCTGAAAACAAGCCAGTCATGGGATCTATTCTATGGCACAAAAGTTCCTTGTCTAATGTATCCATTTGCAATTCTTAAAAAGGTTAAGCTGGGGTAAAAGTCTAAAACATTCTCATCCCTCATGGTATGTTACAAAGAATCCAAAATACCAATGGCCCAGTAGATTAGTTAGCACTTGTTAAAAATGACTATGGTTTGAAGAATTGCTTATAGTCAATTATGATACACATTTCTGGCCTGGCACATATATTTTGTAGTGGCTTTTCTGAAAGGATTTGCAAATGAAATTATTCAAATGTGCTTAATCATTAGCAGTTTAAATAAATGACATTTATTTTGGCAGGAGATTAATTTTTAACTTGGCAGCTGTTTTCAGACAGATTGTTGTCAGGTTATTAAAGTGACTAACTTTGAAAGAAGGAGGAAATTATTATGTTTTTAAACCTTTGAGCTTGTATTTCCCAAAAGAAGCAAATAATTTTGTCAATGCTCTAAGACACTGGGTCCCAAAGACACTGAAATATTTGCATCTCTGTGACCTGATTACAATAATAACGCCAAACATGGAGAACTAAATGTTCTTTAAAAATGGAATTCTTTAAATACACTCTTGCAAACTGGAGATGTACAGGGGAGCAGGGCAATCTATTGGGAAGAGCTCTGGACAGTTTGGAGACCAGACTGAAATTCTCACTCTTAGGAGATCACTAGGGTGTGAACTGTCAAAGACCTCAAGCCTGAGTTTCCTCTGGTGTAAGAGGAGGATATTGAGAGAGAATCTTTATAGTCATTTGTGGGGAAAGCCCTTATGCTTCAAAACCAGCCCAGGTAGTATCAAGTTTTGTCCACAGGGTGTCTCTCCACTTAATGCACAGCCTAAAACTCCACAGTTTCTACCTACATCCCACTGTCCCCAATCTTACTGTCTTATTCGCCAGAAATCTAGAAAACACCATGTCACCCGGCACTGCAGCTCTTGGTAAGACAGTAACCCTAATCATGTGATTATTGGCCAAGGGTATAGAAAAGGAAAAGCTTCTTAGGGAAGTCTATTTGAATACTTCTTTGAATTCATGAATAAATTCCCAGTTCACATGAAAATGAACTAGCTGCAAGTCAATTTTTATGGACCACCATGCTATGCTAGAGAAACATCATGAAGTAGTTACCAAGAGCCCATTAGATTCTCTCACAGAAACAAATCTCCGAAAAATTGTACTGTGAGCAATATAAAAATGACAAGTCTGATTATTCTTAATCAGGAAAAGATGCCCTTAGACCATAAATTCATATACTGGGTTTTTATAACAAAAATGCTATCAGAACATGTACTTTGGGAGAGGGAGAGATGGGCAAAGTTGATGCTTATGTACGAAGTCAGGTGACTTTAGACAATAGTAACATACTGTACATATTGGAACTAGAAAGGAGGATTTAGAAAGTTCTCACCCACCCCAGTACTGGGAAGCTGTGCTAGGAGGACTGCTTGGTTTGAGCCTTGTTAGTGATTTACAGAAACCTTGTATTTTTTTTTAAAAAAGTCTTTTTTTTTTTAAAAAAAAAGCAATGTAAAGATTTAAGGAGATAAATATGTTTAACCTGATTTAAACACTATACAATGTATATATGTATTGAAAGACTACATAGCACCCCACTCATATGTTCAATTTTTACATTTTTAAGTATCAATTGAAAAAGAAATTAAAAAGAAATTTTAGGAAATGAACAAGGAAAACATAAGGAATATATACTGTGCCAAAATTCTAAACTATAACCGAAAATGAAAGCGAGTCTATTTTGAAGGATTAAAAATAAGAGCAAATTCAAAGGAATACAGAAAATGATTTAAACTATTTTTGTTTGTTTTTGAGGTAGTCAATCAGATATAATGAGTGAATTCATTAAAGATTCCCACTTGAATGCTTGATGATTTAAAACTCTGATAACATTTTTCAGTTCTCCTTTTGGAGCAGATAAATCACAAAATCAAAAGCACATAAGAATTTACACACTACAAGACTCAGGATGAGAGACCAGACATACTTTTAAAACACAATGAAGAAGTCACACCTTGAAATCATATGTGGCATCTGGGTTTTCATCACAGGCAATGACTTCCGGTGCCATCCAGTAGGGCGTCCCAATGAAAGTGTTCCTTCTGCCCACTGTGCGGTCAAGCTGGGCACTGACCCCAAAGTCCACTAACAAAGAGAAGACAATTGAATCAAATTTAGGACAGAGGGTTTTTAGGATGACAAAAGGAAAGTGTGCTTCCTGATGTTAAAGTATACATAATACAAAATTTAACATTTTAACCAACACTGTGCAACCACCACCACCATTCACCCCCAGAAATTTTTTTTTAACTTCACTAATTCAACACTCATTAAGCAATGACCCATGACTTCCCTCCCCCAACTCCTGGCAATATCACCCCACCTTCTTTATGTACAAATCTGACAACTCACGTAAGTGGAATAATTCAGTGTTTGTGTTTTAGTTTGACATTTTGTTTAGCACAATATCCCAAAGTTGAGCATATGTCAGAATTTTTTCTCTTTCTTTCTTTCTTTCTTTCTTTCTTTCTTTCTTTCTTTCTTTCTTTCTCTCTCTCTTTCTTTCTTCTTTCTTTTTTCTTTCTTCTTCTCTTCTTCCTCCTCCTCTTCCTTTTCCTCCTCCTCCTCCTCTTCCTTTTTCTTCTTCTTTTGGGAGATACTAGGCATTAAGTTCAGGTACTAAGGATTGAATCAAACTACATGGCCTAGCCCTTTCTCAAAATTTTTATTTTAAAATCGGTTCTCGCCATATTGCCCAGGCTAGGCTTGAACTTGCAATTTCTGCCTCTGCCACTCTCAGAGCACTGAATTACAGGATTGCAATACCTTCCTTTTCAATGCTGAATAATCTTCCACTGAATATAGATAGTATATTTCATTTACCAATTCATCTGTTGGTGGGAATTTGGGTTGCACCTGTCTTTGCAATAATGTGAATATGTATTGTCTGAATTGCATGTATACATTAATGAAGTACACCAATGAGAAAATCATAAAGTGTTATATTTAATTACACCAAGACCCTGTGGGGACCAATAAAAGGAGCTCAACAAAAGGCAAGCTTGATTGCCTGAATGATAACACAAAAAAAGTGAGTAGGAGCTAAGGATGAGAGTCATACTGTGGAAGTCCCATTTCTACCACTTGGTAGCAGTGTGATCTAGGGTTAGTACATCAGACTCTTTCAGTTTGGGTTTGCTAATCTATCAAATGAAGATGCTGACATTTACACAGAGTTGTTCTTATGTTTACACAAGATAGTCTAAGTTTCTTGGTTCTTATGTTTACATAAGTTAGTCTAAGTTTCTTGAAAGGGGAATGGCTTATATAATACATTCTCAACAGTAACTGTTAAACAGTGTGAGTGAATCTTCTGAGGACATTCATTTTATACATATATATGTATATACATATATACATTATACATTTTTTAAGGAAGCATTTGTGAAGGTTTGGCTCCAGGTGCTAATAAAAAAGGAAACTATATTTTAATAAAAAGAGCAGATGTTTAAATATCTTTCAAAATAAATAATTATAGGGACAGTAATTCTTTGCTAGGTAACAAATTGTACGTGCTATAGGGCATTTGTCCACTCACGCTCAAGCAGGGAAACACATGTAGGGGTTTCTGTTCTATCTGGAAATCCCAAGTTTGTGGGAAGGCCTCTAATGGATATGCCAAAGAAAAGGATGCCCTGCTGCTTACTCTGCCAGACAGAAATGGGGTAATCAGTATTGACTTAGGCTATGGAGCGTCCATTTTGTTCAGTTACCCTAGGAAATAAAATCAATGTAAATGCACCTTAAACATACGGGATACAGAAAGAATCAACTGTCCTAAGTGAGTCTAACTATGGATATTTTTAGTAAAAAAAACTTAAAGTGTTCTGTCACAGCAGCCACAATACAAACAGATGTAGGAGATAATTTCAAGGTCTGTCATTTCTAAATTTTACTACAAAAATTTCAACTATACACTGATTGAGCATGTGGTTTTGTTCATCACACTATGCACAATCCATTTCTTAAAATACTTTTAGAAAACAAGTTAAGTAGACCAAAACATCTTTTGTTTTATTTTTATGTCAGTGTCCTCCAAACTCAATGACAAATTTATACTCATTTGGAAAAAGAAAGAAACAGAGCTATGGAAATAATCCTGTCCGTTCCAGCAGTTCCTAGGCTTTCTAGATTCTGTTCTTACCTAGTTTAACTTCTGCATTTTCAGTCAACAAAACATTTTGCCCTTTAATATCCCGATGAATCACTTTATGCTGGTGCAGGTGGCTCAGCCCCTGGAGAGATGGAGAGGCGAGAGAGTTAATAGAACATAAGCCAAGACACAAACATCTATTGTTAACGCTAATGATCCCTCCGGATGAAACTCACCCAGAAATACTCTCAGAATTATATTCATGTACTTCATATGCTCATTGTACTTATGTGAAACCAAAGGAAAATGACCATTGTAAACTGAAATATGCATGTAGTCCTTGCAATGCATGGTGCTGTGGTAAATAAAACACTTGCAAACCAGATCTGATACCAAGAACCACCCAAACACGTGCGATACAGTTTGTTTCCCATATGCATGCTTCGCAGTTCACACAGTAGTGGGAGAAGTAACAGACATGTCAACTGTCACTGCTTAGAAGACCAACCTGATTTAAGAGGGTCCTCACATTAAGACATCTTTTATGCCTACCAAGCTATCAATATATTATTCTATGCTTTCTCATAAGAATGTTAGTTTTTATGTCTTTCACATTTATATTTACTGGAATGAAGTTTTAATATGGCACAAATTAGATGCTGATTTTATGCCTTCCTTAGCGAACTGACTGAGCATTATTGACTGATAAGAGTACTCTTTCCCCATTGAGAGTAGCATTTTGCTTTGTTGTATATCCAGTGTCATATGACATGTGTCTTTTTAAGGACTCTAGACTCTGTTCTCTTGCCCACTGTCTAATCTTATGGCAATATTACTCTGCCTGAATTATTTAGCAGTTTTATAATAAATTCTGATAACTGTGAACTTAAATCCTCTATTTTTGTTCTGTGGTTATTCTGGGCCTTTTACATTTCCATTTGATCTTTAACTTCTCTTAGTAATATTTTTTAGTTTTTAAAACAGATGTCATACACTTGTTTCTGTAAACTAGCTTCTAAATATTTGATATTTTGTGTCATTGTCAGATGCCATCTTTTAAAAATTTCTTGTGCTATCTGTCATTTGCTTAACATGGTTTACATTTAGTGACCAGACATCATCTTTCTGCATTTTTCTTCTTCCTTAATTGTTTTTCCATCCATCCATCCATCTATCCATCCATTCATAGCACATAATGACTCTCTCAAGGTCCTATTTTCAACACATTGTGAAAAATAATTTTGACTCTTTTCCTTTAAATTAAGAAGGCAGAGCTTATAAATAAGTAATAATTATCATGTAGCACTAGTAAGAAAGCTTGGTAAATAGATGGTAGTCTCCGTATTACTAGCAAGAGAAAATTATATTACTCTAAATGAAATAAAATATGCCCAATTACTTTTTTTCCCCTGAACAAACTCAGTAAATATGATACTATTATCTTTATCATTGGATATGAGATATGTGGGCAAAACTGGGCAAAAGGCAAACTTACCCAGCTAGTTTGACAATTTAAGTGATTAAGCCTGAAAGATAGTTTAAAAGATAAAATCAATTAAGCTATGTTATATGTACATAAATGACTAAAGTCATATAGTCTTTATATACTCTGCATGGTAGGAAGACATTACAATTTTAGTTATAAAGTTAAGGTACTAATATAAATAGATACCTTAAATCACCAATCAAAATATCTCTTGAAATATTCCATTTTCTAAATTGGAGACCATTTTTTTGAACCCAAGTCAGACTATTTGGGAACACCAATGAAAATGAATGCTTTGCTAAGGGAAATCACCAGTGTCAACCTCCTAAGTGATGTGCACATGGCCTGTCAAGAATAAGTCTTACTTCCATCAGGGCAGACCTGCATGCCAAACCACCACTACCATCACTGCTAAAAGGAACCTTTGAAGAGGTCTCTGCTATGCTTATGAACTACATTTCAAGGTTAGAACAAAGTGCAACACTGCCCAAGACATCCTGTGGTACTTTACGGAGTTGTCACCTACCCTTAGGATCTCTCTGCAGATGTACGCGATCCACTCTTCTTTCAGTGTGTTTCCTTTCGTATTCTTGATGAGATCAGTGACAGAGCCAGCACCACAAAACTCCATCACCAACTGGCAAGGAAGCAAACAAGCCGTTACTACAATTATACTTCATACATCCACTAGACTAGATTAAGAAAGCAGAAATCACTCTAGCTGGTTGTTTTGAAATGATATTGTTGCAAAGAAATGCTGACTATAAAACAAACTTTTGTCTTAACTTTTTTTCAAAATGATAGAAAACAGAGGTTTTTCGTAAAATAATTTCAACCTGTAAGTTGCAGTCAGAAATTGGGGGAAATACCTATATCTAAAGTACCGTTATAAAAATGAGAGTGGCAGGTGGCTCAAAGTTGAGAATATTTCTGTTTCGACCCACCAGTTTAACTCATTTTCCCTATAAAGTAGGACCATTCCCATAGCAGAAGAACTGTGGTTCCCTGGGTATCTCCCAGTTAGGACAATGGGAGTAACACTATTTATGTCATTGATTTGTAAGTGGCACTGTAAGCTGTCAGGGTAGGACTATCTGTTTTTAATTAACTTCAGCAAATGTTCCCAGGAGGTTGGACACACCAAATAAATTCAATAAACAATAAACTCTAATTTAGCACCTTTCATCCAACAAGCTCCAAGCACTCTATAAATATAAACTCATTATAGTACTCAGCAACTTTATAAAATAGGCAGAAAATAAACACTGCTCTTACTTAACAGTGAAGCTTAGAAGAGGAAAACCAATCTATGTGCATTCACAGCCTTTTTCTGGGCTTAGAAAAGCACATCCATTTTCACCCTTTCTCTTTCTTCAGATATAGTCCTCAATAAATGTCACCTTATTAGGTAATTAATATTTTTTATAATTATATAAAAAGAACGCAGAGTGATTAGTCATCAATCTCTGCCTTGATAGTAGGGACAGAACTGGAACGGAGGCATAATAAAATCACAAGGTTGGTTATAGCTTTGTCCAAATGTACATTCCTGATATCAGCACTATGTCATTAAACACTAAAAGAGAATCATCAGGGAGCAAAATCTTCAGGTAGGAATTGTGCTTTCTTTTTCTCTGCATGCTTAACAGAAACTCAATAAAAACACATGGAATGAATTTTGTAGGTGAGTTTCTAATGCCTGTCCTGACTTTGCTTCTTATGATTGCACAAAAGCCAGGTTCCTTATGAGATTCTCTCATCTTCTCCAAAGAGCAGGGTAGGGGTAAAGTCTTACAGCTTGTGTAGAGAAATTTAGGCAAATGCCATAAATATACTACCTTTCAACCAGATAAGGTTGGAAAATTTCCTTATATATGAGCTCTTTGAACTTATGGTGAATGTTCAAACTTTTAAACATTTTAGTGCAGTGAAAGACCCATTGACATTAATCCCCTCTCAAAATATTTGTCCTCACTTATCCAGTAGAACACACTTATCCTATCATTTTAGCATTTTCTGAAGCAGTTCTGGAAGTCTTCTTTTGTGAACGTCTGTGAGTGTCTAATAGGTGATTAAAAATCGAGTAATGCCCCTGCTCAATGCTATCCAATGGAAAAAGTATTACAGTGTGTATTCATTCACCTTATTCAGTGCATCTGGCTCCACAGGATTTCTGACTGTTCCTCAAAGTCAAAATGAGTATGAGAAACAAATGTTTTTAATCAATTTGGGACACTGAGGCAGCTACAAAATACAACTGAAGAACCTCATGAAAGATGACAGAAAGTGGCAAGAATGATAGGGAAAATCTGTTCAAATTGAGTGGGGGTCTTTTGAGATGGATTAAGACAATGTGTCTTGTTTGTAATAATTTCTTTTAAACATTCACTATATTTTTCAGTCATACCTTGTAATATGTCAAACTTGTCAAAAACCACAAAATCATGTACAAAACTCAGAGGCGAACTTGAAAAGAATCTTTGTGGTCAAAGACAGGATAGCTTAAAAACAACAAGAATAATGGAAATACACATTAAATATTCTTAATTAGATGCATTAATAATATCCCCCAAGAACAAAAATTAAACTATTACAAGAAAATAACTTACCATTTTGAAAATTGGAAAAATAGAGAATCATGAGTTTATTTTCAGCAAAAATGAAGCCTAAAATATTTTTGTTTAAAAGATAAAATCAATTAAACTATATCATATGTACAGAAATGACTAAAGTGATACAGTTCTTACATACTTCTCATGGTGGGAAGATATTACAACATTAGCTGTAATATAGATACCTTAAAATGATCAAAGTATCTCTTGAATTAATCCATTTTCTAAATGAGAGACTATCTTTGTGATCCAAAATAAAACATAGAAAGCTTCCATTCATAGAAGTAGATGTTCCATGTAATAAATGGAGAAGACATAATAGGTTTAGAATATAACTATTTGCACTTATTAATAAACTAATAGACTTAGGTAGTGATATTCAATTGATAGTAATACAAAAAGGAAGAAATAAACAGTACTTGACTCTTGCTAAAAGAATATAGCATCACTTAAGAGGCAGTCTTGCCAAAAACTTGAATCTGTTTAAAGCTATATAGCTCCAACCACCCAACAATTTACAGAAGCCAGAGGACCAAGGGACACTGCACAGTGGGGACGTAATCAGCACAATCAAGACTGAGGAACTAGTCTAGACAAGGAAGTTTCCTCAACCAGTTAAGTTACAAGGGATAAGAAAGGAGAAATGGAAGGAAACTTACACTGAACTAAAAACACTTTGAAAATATACTAAAAAATGGCAACAGATGCACTTTATTTTAAATTGAGCTAGCTGTTAAAATTCCTTTTCTTTCAATTCCCACTTTGAATACAGACTTAAATATTTGATGATGTCCAGTAGCAGTCATGCAGATTGGGAAGAGAACCAAGAAGGCAGCCCGCCCTTCCCATGAGCCAGAAGCAATGGTGGGCTGGGAAGAGCACCAAGAAGTCAGCTCACCCTTCCTGTGAGCCGGCTGCCATGTGGGCTGGGAGACAAGAACTCCTCCCTCAGAGCCCTGCAGGCAACTGGCTGATTAGCAGGAATACAGGTTAGGATGATAGCAACTAAGGTATAAAACCAACTTAACACTTGCAGGCCTGGGGCTGGGAGTCTGAGCATCTGTTTAGAGAATAATAATATGTAATATAGCAACTATGGGGGACTGCTTTTTGTATTGTCTTTGAAATCCAATATTGTTCTCACTGTTTTGTTTTGTTCCAGATTATTATTTGGTTTTATTCCCTTTGATGATATTTGAGAAATACAGTATTTTAAAAAGTGATATATTAGTTTCTTAGATACATGAAAAAGTTATGATCTTTTGAAGTAATATGCTGATATATTCATGGATAAAACTATATGACAATCTCTTATAAAAATAATTGAGACAACTGGATATTCACATGCAAAAAGCCAATGATGTCAAACAAATACCTTGCACTTAAATAAATTAACTCAAAATGGATCAAAGCTCTAAATATAAAAGTTAAAACTATAAAAACCTTAGAAGAGTACAGGGATAAATCTTTCTGGGCTGAATTTAGCAATATTTTCCTAGCTATAGCAACAAAAACACTAGTGACAAAAGAAAAACACTAAATTTCACTAAATTAGATCTTTTGTGCATTAAATCATTCTATTAATACATGGAAAAGACAAACCAGAGAATATTTTAAAATTTATAAATCATATATGATAAAGGTCCAGTATGCAGAACACATATAAAGGATTTTTACAACTGAACAACAAAACAGCAAATGATCCATTTTAAAAGTGGGCAAAGGACTTGGGTAGACACTTCTCCAAAGATGACAAATGAATGACTAATAAGCACATGAGAAGATGTTCAGTATCTTGAGTAATCAGGAAATTGCAAATCAAAATCACAATGATATGCCACTCTACAATGACAAGGATGACTGTACCTCTAAAAACGCAGGGAAGTTGCACCTCTCATTGGCAATGTAAAACAATGCAGTCATGGAGGCAATTAGTTTGTGAGTTCCTTGATGAGTTAAATGCAAGATCAATATAGGACTTAGTAATTTTACTTCTAGTTGATATAAAAAGATTGGAAACAGATATTCAAATGAAAGCCTGCATATGAATGTTTAAAGCACTATTCATAATAGACAATAGGTGGAAATAACCAAAATGTCTATTAACAGATGACCAACAAAATGTGGCATATCCATAAAATGAAGCATTATTCAGCCATGGAAAAGAATGAAGTATGGCCTAAAATGGACGAATCATGAAAATATTATGCTACATGAAAGAAGACAGATAAAGTAGGTCATATATCACATGATTTCAGTTACATGACATATACAAAATGGGCAAATCCGCAGAGATAGAAAGCAGACTGGTGGCTGCTGGGGACTGGGGGACAAGGGGAAGCAGGCGTGACTGCTTAATGGGTACAGGTTCTTTTAAGGGGATAAATAATTCTGGAACTAGATAGTGGTGATGTCTGTACAACACTTTGAACATAACAAAGATAACTGAATTATATACTTCAAGTGGCTAAAATTCAGACCAATCCAATATCATAGGTATTTTGTCAGAACTTAAAAATGTTGTAAGTAAGATTTATTTCAAAATAAAACTAGAAGAAGTGAACAGATGGGCCTAGGGACAGGAGTGGGAATAGCCACTGATCGCCGAGGCTGCTGGGGCTGGTTTGGGGCACATGACTGTTTCACATGTTGGTCTTTCTACTTTTGTGTGCTTTAAGGGATCTTTCACAGTGCAAGTAAAAGAAAATCCCGTTATGTAGCAAACCATGGCTCCATACCAGCAGGAGTGAACAAAGAAACATCATACTTGCATAGAACAAAAGGAATATTTCTCAAGTGAGCAAATCACATATGTGCCCTTTCTCCAAATCCAATTTTTTGAGAAACACAGTGACTGGACCTCCTACAAATGCATCCATTGCTCTGCTATCAGCTGGAGGACTGTCCTACCACTGAGCTCTATTCGGCCACATAATTATGGTTCCCAGGAAAGCAGTGGAAGCCCACTGACTCCAGTCTTTCAAAATTAGATTGAACAAAACACTTTCAAATATTCAGTAGGAAACAATCCTACTCTAGCCAGGCACTAATGTCAGTGATTTCTATAATTTGCTTTCCCATTCAGCTTCAGCTGAAGGCTGCTAAATTCTTTTCATCTCACTATGGAACAAAATGATTGTTAAATTATATAATGGGATTTTTTTAAGAAAGGAAAAGAAAGAAAGAAACCAGCACTTGCTAGCAATGGGTTCCTGCAGCCTCACAACAACACTGATAATTATTGCCACCACCCAGCAGGGACCCTCCTTCCCCATAAGTAACCTCATCACATTAATAAACAGAGACAGGGCTCAACACGCCAGGCCCAGCAGCAATAAGTCAATAACATCCTATCTCACAAGGAAGAAATAATGGATCATTAATATACTCCCTGAAAGAAATTTCTGAAAGACTTTATACTGGCGAAATACTGCTTGCTAGCATTTACTGAGAATTTACTAGGTGCCTGGCACTGGGCTACATAATTCACAACATAATGATTTACAGAAAACATTGTTTCGTTACTCTTTCCTCAAGTCCTTTGGACGTGAAGCTTAGTTATGGTCTGCAGTCCTTTCCATAGTATATTCTCATAAGTTAACTAGAAAAGGGTTAAAAGCAAGATGATCTCTTAATCACTGGCTTCGTGACATCGGGCATGTTCTCTGACCACTTCAGGCTGGACAACGTGTCCTCCCATCACCACTGCTATGAGAAAACACAAAATAAAAGCATCAGCTGTCTAGGTTTGATATGAACATGAAGCGTGTCTATGGACACAGAGCTCTCAGCAGCCAGAAATCTCAAAATACTTCCCTGCTTTTCCACCCTTTGTCTGTTTGCTCTCATAAACAACATTAATGAGGAAGAGTTTCTGACTTGGAGGGTAGCATCAATAGCTCCTCAGCGTCCACTTCACTGGGATAGCGAACAGACAGGACGAAAGACAGACGTTTGTAAAGAGCACTGGGAACATGTGTTTCTAAAACCTCCGTTCATGAAAGAGTACCAGGGGTAAGTGTCACTTCATTCAAGGTTGCATCATAGAACAAGAGGGCAGAGTGATACATTCCAGGACAATGTATCTTTTTATTTGGAAAGCCATGGTGATGGAGAAAAGGAAGAGAAGTTAAAAGGAATCTTACATTTGAGACTCTTACTCAACACCATCTAGGTACCTAGGTCAGAAACTGAAATAAACATCTATGTAACTTGACAGGAAGGAAGGAAGGTTGAAGAGAGAAATACACCTTGGCAGAGTGGAGTCTGGGTCTGGGCCCAGGAGGAATTCCAAAAAGAGCACCATATAGCACAACCAACTCATTAGGGGAACAGAGAGCTTGGGCTACTTGGGCATGGTTTGTTATTCCTATGTAAGTGAAAAGGTTAACTTGTAGAAACAGAGCTAGAAGATATTTTACAATGTGTATGGTTGATTACTACATATTTTTGTCAATTGCCTTACGTTTCTGACAAGCAGGATATTTTCTCTTGGAAGTTGCAGAGGGCTTATTACGCCCTCCTGGGAGACACAGGTCTCCCGACACCACCTGCTCCAGCCCAACAGCATATTTAAGGGACAGGGTCTTTAAACTCAGCTAAACCAGGGAGTTTCGGAAGCACCAACTCATCCCTTCGCTTCCTCCACTCCTGGCACAGGCCAAGGGCCTTCAGATTGGAACCACCACATATGATCACAGCCAACTTTCCTTTCCAACCCCAAGAATCTCTGAAGAATTTTTTAAAAGGTTAATTCTCAGAAGCTAGGATGATTTCTGAGGTCCCTGAAGTATTCACTCACTTTCTAGTTAATTGGCTTTAAGTTCCTGCAGCAAGAAACAAGGTCTTAAGATGGTATTTAAGGCTGCAGGCATAACTCAGAATATCCAAATGTCACTAGTCAGTCATCCACAAGAATAAATGACTACTGACAGACCCGTTCTATCTACTGGCAAAAGGAGGAACAGGAGAAAGAGGAGCAGGTAGCTGAAGCTCTTTCTAGAATGAAACAAGCAATTAAAGAGACCCTAAAGATAGGAAAGAGACTTCCAAGAATTCATAAATCTGCAAGGTATCAGTCTATTGACCTTGAAACTCCAGTAAGGCCCAAGCTATTTTCATCATGTGTGGCTGGGAATAGCCACAGATCTTAGTATCTACATGATTTACAAAGGTGTAAACCAGGCCCCAATTCAGTAATTTTAATAGAAAAGCTGCTTCATTCAATAAAGATAGCTTAAGTCTTACAATATAAAATGTGTGTCTACAGAAAAGCAAAGTGCAAAACTGGTCCATATATATATGAATATATTTTTCATATCAAAACTAATTAAAATAAAACTTCAGAATTTCAAATCTGAAAAGCAATCTCAAAAGCCTTTTGCATTTATTTTAGATTATGAGTACATGTGTGTAGTACACGTGTGCATAACACGTCTTAATTCCTTTCCTCACCCCTTTTCCCTTTCCTCCTTTGCCCTCCTCCATCTCTTAATTTCCTATCCTTTTGTGCTCTGAACATGTGTGTAGCACAGAAGGTTTCCATTCCTTGTGTGAAGTTGGTACATGTACACAGCACATCCCAATTTCTGTTTTTGCTCCAATTTTTAAACTGGCATGTATTTGAAAAAACCCACTGATTTGGCTTCTGGATTTTATTTAGGACTAGAAAAGAGAATGCTTGAACTACAAATTCTACATTTTCCAAAGATACAAAGATGAGTTTCAAGTGAAGTATCCCAAACAGTGTCAGGAAGGCTTCTGGATAATGAGCAATTTTATACTTAGGAGAATGACAGAGGCACTTGGGGCATACTGGGTCAACTGGTATTGTCAGCAACCAGGTCCTGCCCAAAGGACTGTCCCACCCAACATGTGAAACAGTTACCTATGTCTAGCTAAGGGGACAGACATCTCAGAGTCACCATGATAGCATTCACAGAAAAGCTAGAGAAGAGAAAATGCTTCTTCCAAATAGAAGCATTTGGAATGAGAATAGAGGTGAGCAAGTTTTCAGGCAAGTTAAGTGAAAAAGAAAAAAAAAATACTGGTGTTAGAAGACTTGGAATTAAACATCTTGATAGTCAAGGATTTTGAGAACCACAATATAAATAAGAACATTGGCTGAAAATTAATCTAAAAATGGAACCAGTAGGGTTGCACAGACCATAACAAAGTAACTTTGGAAATATATATTATATATGTATGTATTTTTTCTTCATCCTTTTGCCAAGTGGAAAAAAGTTTAAACAGATTTTAAAAGAAATTTTTTGGGATAAAAGAAGAAATTGGCTTCACATTTTTGTCAAAATACCATTCTTTAATTCACAAACACAGTTCCTTTAGGCTGAACTCCAGACTCAGTTGCGAAGTGTTAAATCAGGTGAAACCTTAGATCTGTGTTGGCATCTAGGTCCCATTCATCCTGTCTCTGCAGGTTAAGCCATCAGGAGGCTCTGACAGTGGTAGACTGCTTATGTTCATCTCTCTTATCATTTTAGGCACTCCTGTATTTACCAAATTCAACTTATGAAAATTTTCTGCTCATGGGCCGGGGATTTAGCGTAACAGCATAAGCACCTGTCTGGCAAGCATGAGGTCATGAGTTTGATCCCTGGTACCAATAAATAAATAAATAAATAAATGAACAAACAAACAAACAAACAAATAAATAAAATTTTCTGCTCACAAGTAATAGATTCAAACACTTACCCAGACAAATAACTTTATCTTCTATCTATGTAGTTCCTTATTCATAAAAGTCACAAACACTGATTAAAACAATAATGAAAGCTTAATTTCTGATACACAAAACTAAGAAAAATTTTAGTTAACTCTTCCAAAGCTCAGCTTATAGCTGATTGAATTGTTAATAGTATTATCTACAGCTACTTACAGTTAGATCTGGAAACAACTAAAGATACGGTGAGCCTGCTTTTTACTCAACCAAGATGCAATAGCAACATAAATCCAAACTCTGACAAATTTAAGTTTGGAGGTTGTGGCTAACAGCAATGCAGATTCCACAGAGGGTGTCCCTTGAGTCGGTGGCTATGTGAGTTCGCGTTTCATCTATTCCATCTTAGTGTCCCACACAGGAGCTGGATGAGCAGTGCAAATGCATGAAGCAAAGCGTACGTGGAACACAACAGGAGGGACGGGGTCTCTGGTGAGAACTCGCTTGCGTCGTCTAATCAGCTGAGAGATGATGCTGACATATTGCTGCTATTTGGCGTTTCAGGTCCAATGCCTCTAGAATATTTGATTTTTTAAAACTTCTCAATGAATTCAAACTTTTATGTGAAACCACTCAGTTTTTCTAGTGTTGGCATAATTTTTTTTTTTTAAACACTACCTCATGTGAACCAAACTAAGCGTATTCAGCCTGTGGGCTTTCAGTTTGCAAACCCAGACCTAGTCCAGTATTATCATTTTTACAATGTGGAAATCAAATGCCAGATACACTGCCTCTGCCAAAGACAGAATCCAGGTCTCTGGATTCTCAGGCCGCTGTAGCCAACTGCTAGAATGTTTTTAAAATGCATATGACACCATTGCTTAAATTCTAGCTGTGCCAGTCTACAGTGCTGCAATGTAATAAATGGTTTATGAAGCCATTGTACTATAGTAATCTGCTGTCTTACTTGACCACCTACATTTTGGAAGTTAATTACAAATTTCTTTCCTTTTATAAGACATTCTAGCCCTGTGATTGCTATGGTGGTATGAAAAGCGACAGCAACATGTGTGTGATTTCATGCCCCAATTTTAGAGAAATTAGTTCATTTAGCGGATAGTACTTCTCACCCACTCTCGGTGCCTGAGTGGCATACAGCAAACCCTGAGAGCCTCTTAGCCCTGCAATAGGCAGAATGCGATGGTAATGTTGTGTGTCAGAGCTCCACTTGTTTCCCAGAGATTGGAATCTTTATTGAAAGAACTCCCTTTTTTGATTTCCGGATCAGGCCCTGAGCAACTGATAAAGGAGAATTACTTGGCTATTATCAGAAGTAGCTGTGTTTTCACAAAGAGCTCGTACTAAACAAGAGTTTATCTCTGCAATAAGACTGATAGAATTCGCACAGATTATAATTCAATCAGACACCTGCAACAGCACACATATTGGCTTATAAGATATTATAAATCCCTGACCTCCAGCCACAGGCAAAGAAATATCTGGGAAATATTTCATGTAGTTAGTCTGAACACGGGGAATAAATTCTAGAAAGTGTTGATTTTGATTGTGCAGGGCATGTCTCTATATATTTTTATATTGATATAATCCTAACAAAATGCCATTAGTCCAAAGAGTCAACTATGTGACCTTTGCAACTATTTGATAAAAGATTCTCAAAAGGTTTATGCACTTTAAAAAATGAATTTCTTATGCTTCATAGTAGTGTGTTGAATAGCTAGCAGGTCTTATTATCCTCTTTGAATACTGGGCAAATTGAAGAATAAAGATTAAAGGTGAAGTCAAAATAACTTAATTTACACATAAAGATTTAATCTTAATTGGAACACTGTCCTTGGATATCAGGACCATTTTTCATGATAAAAGGAGAAAAGTGTAGAGTCTAAGGGCTTGATTCTGACATTTGACAGTTTGTGGTTAGCTAGCACACTGCCTTGGTCTCTGACAGGCTCTGTGCTTTGGGTGTATCTCTGAAATTTTTGAGGCTAATTTTCTCACTGGTAAGATGGAAATACTAATATTTAATTTGTAGAGTAGCTATACAACACCAATAAAATAATATGATAATATTGGTAAACACAGTACTTGGCCCATTGATAAACAGGTGGTAAGTGTTATCTACCACTGCTCTTTTTAATGACCCAAACATAGTGAGTCAGAAGCCTCAGAATAAGTATACACTATTATATTCTGAAAATAATTTTCAAGCCATAGTGTAATCTGACATTAATTTCCTATTATATTTCAATTCTGCCTTTACTTTTTCAATGGCCAACTTAGTTTCTTATCACATAGAAGTAAAACTGGAAAGAAAAATGATGCTTTTCCCCTTGCAAGGCCTTTTCTAGCTTCTGTCTCACCAACTTGAGTAACAGAAGCTGCTGCATAATTGCTGGGGCAGTCAGAACAACTCTCCCATGGACACAAGTCTGACAAATGCTAAACCTTCTAGCTCCACACCAGCAGAATATGGGGCCAATAACTGTTATGCTTTGCCATCTGTATTTGATTTCACGTAAGGAAAATAGGTGTGAAGCAGGATTTCTCCCTATGTGGTCTGGTTTGGAAGTGCTCACTACCTGAGACCCCCTCCGTCCTTTGCCAAGTTCAGGACCTGTTACCTTACTAACATAGTCTCCTAACTGGTCTCCCTGCTTTTACCATTGTTCCATCCCATTTCTCAACCAAGAAACCAAAGTGGTCCATTAATTTTGTGGGTCAAATCCTGTTCCTCTGCTCTCCAAGCCTTCCAATGCCTTCTCCAATTCATGCATAAAACTGAGGTTTTGCTAATGGTCTGTCCATAAATCCTGCACGATCTGAACCCAGGTCTTTCTTCCGCATCTCTCCCTTCTATTCCCTGTTGCATGTTATTCCCAGAACACAGCAGGCCTGGCATGCCTTTCCTCAAGCTCTCTACACAACAGAGTTTATTCTGACCACTGCAGTTACCATTTTGTCATATTCAGCGCAGAAGGCTGTGCCAAAATACCTGGCTTATACATAGCAGAAACTTTTATTTCTTACAGTTCCGGAGACTGACAGTCCTAGATCAGGGTGCCGGCATGAGTAGCTTTTAGTAAGGATTCCTTACTGGCCTAAAAATTGCTGAGTTCTTCAAAAGAATGTGAAAAATCTCTCCCAATGTCTTTTGTGTGGGTCCTGATCACATTTATAAGAGCTCCTCCTCCATGACCAAATCACTTTTCCAAAGCCTCACCTTTTCTCAGGCTGTAGCTCAGTAGTAAACACTTGCCTAACACACATGAGGCTCTTGGTTCTATACCACCTCAATGGGGGTTAGAATTGCAACATATAGACTTGAGGAGGACATAAGCATTCAGTCCATAGCACCCTGCAACACTTACCTTCATTCCCTATTAACCTTTATCTACTCTTCCAGCACACCAGCTTCTATCATTCTGTATCATTTTCTTGTAATACTTGTTATTTGTGGTTGACAACAAGAATGTATGCTACACTAAAGTGGGGGCTTTAATCAGTTTTGTTCAACGATGTAGTCTCAATTCTTAGATGAGTACCTTGCACATACTGAATGCTTATCATCCATATTTGCTGGATGGATGGATGGATGGATGGATGGATGGATGGATAAATGGTGATTCAATAAATGAACACTGGAACCTAGGCTCTTGGTTTCTAACCATCACAGCCACCTCCAGTGGAAGAGAAATTGGCCAGGGCAAGAACCAGAAGGTGGTGACTCATTTTCAGAGCATAAAAACTCCCAACTTTTGTTAACCCCATGCAGATGTAATGTTTTCTCCAATACCAATCTGCAAATGGCCTGAAAATTTTGCTCATTATAAAACAAAACAAATAAACAAAAAAAAATCAACCAACAAACAAAACTTCCCAGTGGATTTCACAGAACATCAGACCTTGCTAAACTGGCATGTTTTAGGATGTCTACATTCTGGCCTATATCATCTCTTAGGTTTGAGGTCCTAGAAAAGTCCATTGATTTACACAACTCAGAAAATGAATGAAAACTAATTTTCCCTCTAGCTTAAAAAAAAATTCAGGATTACAAAAAACTGAAAATAAGTCAAGCTGTGCTTGACTATCCCTCTCCTCCCCTCAACTAACAATCTGTAAATAAATACCTCAATCCAGGAAAAGCCACCATCCTCTTTTTCCCATCTCGTAACAGGAATGGTATTAAACTTCAGGTATGACTCATGAGAAACAGCTGCACTACCTCAGGTGATAAACTGGGAGGTTATTCAAAAGCTACTTTAATGTTTACTTTTAACCTTAAGGAGAGCCTTAACTAAATGAAAACCCCTTTCCCGACAGCATAAAAATAGCTATCATTCCTTGTCTCTTGTGAATAATGTGGCAACAACTGAGAGTGCAGATGTCTGTTGAACACACTGACTTTATTTCTTTTGGATATGTACTAGGAATGAAGCTGCTGGATTATATGAGAGTTCTACGTCTAATTTTTTAAATAAATGAATATTTATTTGCTTATTTTTGCCATAGTGATCATTAAACCCAGGGCCTGCACACTGAGCTATGTCCCCAGACCTTTTTATTTTGAGATAAGGTCTCACTAAATTGCTAAAATGACAATTGTTGGGTTTGAACTTGGGGCCTTCTTGCTTCAGACTTCTAGAGTGCTGACATCATAGGCTCTTCCTCCTCCTCCTCTTCTTCTTCTTCTTCTTCTTCTTGTTCGCCCCCCCCTCTTTTTAAGGGACCATCAGAGTGTTTTCTATAGCAACTGTGTTAATGTACATTCACATCGACAGTGTGCAAGGGTTCCCTTTCCTCCACTTTCTTACCAACACTATATAATTTTTGTTTGTCCATTATGTAACAATTAAACTGGGGAAAAAAATGTAAGATGGGGCAGTGGTTGTGGCTCAGTGGTAGAGCACTTTCCCAGCATGCATGAGGGCCCTGTGCTCACCCTCACAATCACAGATGGCAGAAAAACAACAACAACAACAAAACCAAAAAAAACTAGGATAGTGGTTCTCCTGAGGTGGTGGTGGAAGGGTGCACAAAAGCAGGTGGCTGGCTGGGAATGAACTGGGGCACAGCTGTCATTCTCATTGTGTCAACTGTTGCAGCTTATGACAACACAGGATCACTGCCAAATGCTGGATTCAGACATGCCAGTTCATGCCACCTCTTCATATTCTGTTGAACATGAACTTTCCAAGAACCCGTAGTGCCCATCTTTGTACCAATAATATTGCAGCCTAATGAGAAGTAAAAGAAAAAGTAGCAGAATCTAGACATGGTAATACATGTCTATAATCCCAGTTCCTCAGGAGAATGAGGCAGGAGAATCACAAGTTCAAGGTCAGCTTGAGCAATTTAGTTAGACCTTGTCTGAAAACGTAACAAAATTAGCGACGGCTGGATATGTAAGCCAGTGGTAGACCTGTTGCTGTACAAGGGCCCTGGTTTCAATCCCAGTACTAGAGAAGAAAAACAACAAAACAAAAGTAAAACCCAAAGTGACAAGAAAGAAGTGGTTCAGATACTAAAGAGGAAGACTAGGGGGAAAAGTAGGCATGAGTTAGAAAAATATATTAAAAATTAAATTATTGGAATTACTAACAAAAAGTAAGTATTTTCAATACCATTAGTGTTATTATTCCAGACATCCCAGATATGCCAATATAGCGGTACACGTATTTTACAAAATGAAAAAATAGTATGTCCAACTATAAAAAGAGCTTTTAAAATTCCACCATAATTGTTCAGGCTCATTCATTTATAATTATAGACCTACATTAATTCAGTAATCTCCATAGTACTCCTTAAGTAATTCCTTACTGGTTAATCTCTACATACAGCTTTATGAAATACCTCAAATATTTATTTTGGATACATTTCTTGTAAATACTGGTTCAAAAGTAAGGCACCTTCTTTGGAAGATAGGTATACATATGTATATATTACATGTATATAGATGTACATATATAATTTCTGTGTGTCTATGTGCACACATTTTTGTACAAAGGTGTGTATCTCTGTGTATTCAAATTGCTTTTGAATTAAATTGCACCAGTATCTATTTCCATAAGCAGTAGGTATGAGTTATCTGTTCTAGATATGTTTTTAAATTTATTTTATTAGTACAAGCTTGTAGTGTATGCAGTTTACAGTCATCTTACAGAGTAGGTACATGAACATAATACACCTTGGTTCTTTTTTTACTCTCTTTCTTCCTCTTTCCCAGTTCCCTTCACCTCTTCTAAATCCCTGTTCTCCATTTTCATTCTTCGTGACATTATAAATCTTATCTCATGCTTATGACATGTAATATTTACATTTGTTGAGGTTCTCAGGCTCCCATACATCTTTATTCTACTTAGTTCCCTTCCCCTACTCTCTTTTGGGCTCCATTTTCTCTTGGACCCCTCCTCATTTGCAAGAGATTTGTCCCCCATCTCCTTCTACCCATCCTTTGCCAACCTACTAGGTAAGAAAGGATATAAAGGTCTTGTTGCCTTTTTGCATTTATGCTAGTAAGAATAACATTTTTAAAACATCTTTTCAGTAATTAATATTTCTTTATCTTTGTGATTTTTAACTTTTCCATAATCCAATCTTTCTATTGGTAGTTTCCTATTTTTCCTATTTATTTATATAAATTCTTCATTTCTGCAAGCTACTAAATTCTTTGCTCATCATATGTGAAATATTTTATATAAATTAGTTATTTACATTTTCATATAATTTTTGGCAATAAAAAATTTTTTAAATTCATATAGACACATCCATCAAAATTCTGTCCTTTACTTTATCTGTTGTCATACATCTCTCTTCAGGATTATAGTTTCATTTATTTTCCCCTACTACTTTTACATTTTTAATGTCCATCCACTGTACATTTAGAGGCCACAATTAAAATCTAATGTAACTTTTTCAAGAATCACATAAAACATATAAAATCAATGTCACCAGACTAAAAGGATTTACTTACCTCAAAGTACATTTTAATTTTTACTTTGGAAATGAGTTTTTCAGGAAAAAATTTTTCAAGAGTTAGCTTCATTTCCAAAGACTGAATATTCAATACTGAGTGACATGGAAAATTTTGAGCATTATTGTTCCCTTTTTTAGTCACCAATTGCATTCACTGTAAATGTTATACTGTTTTAGCTGGATTGTAAATATCATCTGTATTAAAAGAGTAAGTAACTTGTATCCCAGACTGAGCTTTTTGAAGATGATCCATGAAATAGAGTCATTCTTGGAACTATATAGACTGGCACTGTCTTTGGCATTTAATAGGCACCTGACAATTTAATGAATTTTGTGTTAGACATATACCAAACTCTCTGGAAAATGAGCAAGACATATATGGTTAACAGGGTAGTTTTAGAATCATTAATCCAATAGTATCATGTGAAATGAAAGGAGGCTTAAGATTCAGAGAGAACTAGAGAGACTCAGAGAGAACTAGAGAGAGTAGGAGACTCCTGCATAGCTTAGGCTTTCACAGAACAGGCCTAGACTAGGAAGGTGATTCTAAAATGGCCAAGGGGAGATCAAACCAAGATGGATTTAAAAGCCTGCTGAACAGCTAAGATAACAATCCGGTAACAGATATCTAGACACCAGGAAAGTGTTAAGGCAGTCTGGCCTGGGAAGCATAAGAAGAAGAGGCAGTGATTTGCATATCTTTATTATTGGTGGGATGATCAGTCAGAGCTGTACTATAGACTGTGAAAGGTGTACATCCCGGGCACATAGCTACGTAGACAGAGGATACAGAAAAGCAAAATAGTCTTTACAGAGTGTTTACAATGGTATCAGACACTGTCAGGTATTTTACTTATAGATATGGAGTTTGTGTTTGAGAGTTATCCACACATTAGTGATGAATAAAGAGAAACAACCACACAGAGCTTTTGTAGATCCTAGTTCCATCATTTGTTTGTTTGAGACGGAGTCTCGCTTTGTAGTAAAGGCTGGCTTTGAGCTCACTATGTGGCCCAGGCTGGTATGGAACTTGCAGAAATCCTCCAGCCTCAGTTACCCTCGTGCTGGGATTATAGGCACCCACCACCATGCTCCCCTCCCCCAGCGATTTCTAGCCACACAAACCTTCGAAGAGATACTGATCCTCCCTTAGTTTCATCATCCAAGAAATGAGAATAATAATACCTACTTCAATGAATTAAAATAAATACAATTTTTTTCTTTTTTTTTTTTTTGGTACCGGGGATCAAACTCATGACCTCACGCTTGCCAGGCAGGCGCTTAAGCCACTGAGCTAAATCCCCGGCCCAATAAATACAATTTTTAAATAGCATGATGACTGAAATATAATAAAAATTTGTCAATGAATGAAAGGACAAGAATTAACTACTGGCTTTGGGGGTAGTTCATACTAAATGATAGAAAAAAACTGTAGGTATTTTCAAAAGATACGAGACTTTTCAAAGCAATGGGAAACAGTCTTGAAAACAATGTTACGGAAATCATGGGGAATAAAGGTTTCAAATTTGAAGTTCTTTAATTAAGTCTGATCATGAGGACAGAGAAACAGAACATTCAGTGGTGGAGATTTTTCATGTAATGAAAGGAAATTTAAATCGTGCTGCCTACCCAAAGTTGGTCATCCATGCCAGGAGGGTTCTTTTTGATAAAAGCACCATAGTATGTAGCTATATTCCGGTGATGAGAATATTTCTTCAACATGTTAATTTCTTGTTTTATTTCTTCCTCTTCATCCTATATTGGAAAAATAATTATTGGAATATGAAAATCAATTATCTTTAGTAGAATTTCATTCTTCAATACCATCACCATCAACTAAGTATTGAGGTTTTTTCCTTGATGTTTTTCTCCCATTGTGATACAGGAGCATAATAATTTGACTAAAATTAAAAAGTTTACAAAACTGTATGTTGGTAGTAAAATGGGGAATCTTTTTGTGCAGGTAACAGATGTAGCATCCAATCTGCAGGGGGAAAGTAATCTCAGGGCTATATAGGAAATCAAGGTATAAGGCTACTAGATAAAATTTATACTAGATTTTTGGGAACTATATCCACTGAGTAGCTATCACTGATCCGATCTGCTCTAGGGATGATGGAGGAGAGTAAAAGGGAAAAAATACAGGCTTTCAGATTTAAATTTTGATAGGTTCATTTTCTTTGAAGCCTACGTTTATTGAAGTGCCTGACTAAAGCTGATGGAAGTCAGATGGGAGAAGGAGCACGGTAAGTTCTCTAGATCTGAGGAAGTTCACAAAGCGGGAGGACCCTCATCACCTTCTGGAAACTAAGTATGAAAAGGAAAGAGGAAATGCTGTGATTGAGGATATAGAGACAGCTCTCCTACAGAGTTAGTTTCCTGATGTTGAGGTTTCATTCATTCTGAGTTTCAACTTGGAGTCTATAAACTTGCCCCTGGCGTTACTAGTAGATGATGCATGTTCTTCCATAACTTTATTTTATTGATGTGTACATGTCAGTTGGACTGAAACAGTGTTTTATTGTTGGGGTTGATGGAAAAAGTTTCTGTCCCAAGATTAAGTGTTTTACATAGAGAAATAAGTGAGAACTACCTCTGGCTGAAAAACATTACCTTACCAAGACCTGAAGACCAACCAGGTGTGTCCCCTGTGTGCACCTTCCCTCCCTACAGCTGCACGGCCTCTTCTAGTGCATCTGCATCATTATGCACTCTACCATGCATAATGACTTCTTTCCCTCTTTTCTTATCATGTAATTTTCACAGCACATCTCTGGTTGGGTTTAATCTACACTCCCCTCAGTGTTTTCTTGGTTTCTATTACGCAATGTTAAGCCTACCCATTAAATCTCATCATAACCCCTACGCTTCTTCACATGGTATGGAGGGATGCCTCATACTATGCCATAATTGCTCTGCTACTTGACTCTCTTCTTCACAGATTTAAGTATTCCTTTATTAACCAGTCCCTTGTTGGAAAAACTCCTTGAGCTACCTGGTCTGTCATGATTCTAGTCACCTGCATCATCATGTATTCCTACAGCACCTCTTAGATCTGTCATCCCATCAGTCAGTAACAATCCTAAACATCATAATCCTTGCTGTGTTTGCTTTCTATTACATCCTATAATGGTCTGGATATGATACATCCCTAAAAAGCTCATTGTGTTGAAGACCTGCTGGCTGATGGGATTTCTGATCATTAGAGTTCTAACTTCATTAGAGGATTAATCCATTGAGAAGATGGTGATTTGATGGTATTTGGGGGAAGTGACAGAAAAATAAGGCTTGTCCTAGTTTAAAAAAAATAGTGGTCCTTGGTTGCAACCCTTCATCTCTGGCTCTTTCACTCTTTCTCTCCTTCCTGGACACTATGAATTGAGCAGCCTTCTATTCCACTCTTCTGCAATGATGCTTGTGTCTTGCCACAGGTTTAATACAATTGTCGGCTGACCATGGACTGAAACTTTTGAAACCATGAACCAAAATAAACTTTGTCTCCTTTAGTTGTGTATGTTAGGTATCTAGGGACAACTCACTTATTAATAAAAATTCCTAACACCAAGCAGAGTGTCTGTGAATAAAGGTGAGTATAAAAATGAAGATTCACAAAGGGCCCAGAGCCTAGAAGAACACCAGTGATGTTACAAGGAGCAGATAAGAAAGAAGCAAGTGGTGAAACGCTGACACTTCCCAGTCATAGTGTAAGTTTTACTAGGAAAAAAAAAAAAACCGGTTTCTGTAAGCCCAGAAAAACTAAAGCATGCTGTGCATCACATGGCTTAACTAAAGGGAATACTAAGTAATCTCAGAACAGAACATATGATTGGAATTCTCAGCTAAAGGTATTTATACGGCCCTAATAGTGAGGAGGCAGTCAAAGGACAAAGGGCTTGGCTGGAGGCTGAGGCAGAGAATAGATCGCCCACTCCTGACCAAAAAGCATTCTTCCCTGACACTATCAAAAACTACCTACACCTTCACTGCAGGTGTATGGAGAAAATGACCTTCAAAGACGTGAACTTACTGAAGGGTCGCTGCAGTGCACCGCCATTGCCTTACTACAGTGCACACTAGCTTTTTACAATTCACCGTGTGTAGCCAAAAAATTGTGGATGAGTGTAGGCTATGGGCAAATGTACTTTGGGGAAGCCTATGTAGAAGGGGAGAAAAGCAACCCGAGGGCTTCTGTGGGCAGCATGGCATCAACAGCTGCTTCGATAAAAACAGCTATGAGAAGTAATGAAAGACAGATCACTTTCCACCTGCAGCTGACAGTCTGAGCTCCGGCCATCCTTAGTGGTAACTTAGGCTGTTTCTACAAGTACTTGCTGCCTGCCTCATCGGTTCTCCACAGAATGGTGCACGTTGTGCCTTACAAAGCTTGACATTTCATTAATAAAATCAGAATTTATGAAACATTGAAATAACAGCATAATGTAGCATGCAATGAAATCCAAAATAAGTAGTGTCAGATGTTAGAATGAAGCGAGCATGTTCTCCATCACTTTGTGAAGGTAAACTGAGGTAGTTGTACATCAAGGAGGAATGCACATACATTAGGTTTGTGATCCAAAAGTTGAGTATGGGCACATGGGATGCATATTGAGTTTGAGCTCCTACCCTTCTTGGCTGTGAGGTCTCAAGAAAATAACCTAGTGTTTTGGAGCATGAATTTTCTCATTTACAATGAAGTATAAATATTACAAATTCAGTTTTGCAATAATAAAATGAGGTATGTGAAAGTATAAAGCATAACACAAAAGAAATATTACCACTATCTCTTCAATCAAAAAAAAACCCATCAATACAACAAAGATAGGAGGGAAGCAATGTAAGTCACTTGAATCTTAAGTTTAAATTGTTTCCAAACACAATTATGGAACACCAGGTCATGAATATATAGTTTCAATATTCAATGTTGATTTTGACTTTCTATGTCTTTGTGAGCGCGCATGTAATTTATCAGGGCTCTGGGGCTACTCTCTATTCAGATTTCTAGTCTAGGTCACTGATGGCAGTAAATGACTCAAAGAAATACAAGATTCTTATCAGTTTTAACAAGAACTCATTTAACCATTTTACCAACAGTCTAGACTCTAAAAGTATGTTTCATCAAAGGAGATGTACCACCAGGTTTATAAACACAAAAAGAGGTCAACTAAGGCTAGAAGCAGAGCAAACAGTCTTAGGAGAAGGGACATCCTCTATTTTGTAAATGAACTATTCATACATCTTAGGTATTGAGCACAGGAATCAAGCTCACTGAGAAACCAATGATCACTGAATGATAACAAAAAATAAAGTATTGGCACCAAAGAGATTCCAAATTAGAAGGAGAGTAATTTTAGTAAGTCAAGTCTAGTACTTTTCAATCAGAAGACTTCAACATCTAGTCTGGTTCATTGTATTAACTTCAGGTGTGGCTTTTAAAATCTCTGAACACTAGTTATTTTCAGCTGTAAATGGGAATAAGAAACCTACTAAGTCACCTCTATGGGCTTAGTGTTTACTTAAACGTAACTTCAGCATTAATGTAAGGAAGACTTTTTCCTCTCAAGATCATGGAAATCTATTTATTGTTTTGTATTTGTGGTAGATTGAAAAAAAATAGCCACAATATTTGGTTGTCCCCATCCCTAAATGGAGAGGTGGAGTCCACTGTTTTTCTCCTTGAAGTTGTCTTGGTCACATGACTGATTTGATCAATGGACGCTAACAAACATGGTGCCGCAGGGCCCTGGAAAACACTTGTGCTTTGTGACTGACCCTCTCTGCTGCTTTCTGGGAACTCTTCTAGCATGTGGGAAACCAGAACTGGTTCCCAGAAGACACAAAATGAAGCAAAGGACAGTGGCTTTCAAATGGAACAGATTTCAGGCTTTTAAGACAGTGGCCACATCTGATGGCAACACGATAGTCAGGACCATGGTCATAAAATGTGGCCAAAGCAAAATGTAATTAATGTTCCTTATGTTCCTGAGGCTGTGTGCACACTCTTATTTAATACTCAAAACAGCTGCACAAGGTAGGTGTTTTTAATGGCCTGATTTTATAAACGAGAAAAATGAACCTCAGAGAAGCTAAGTAACTTTCCCAAGTTTACTCTTCTTAAATATTAAGGCCTCCGATTTTTCCCAATTAAGCTCAGATTTGTCTGACTCCACAGCCAGTCCTCTTAATTCTATAATAAACTATCGAGAATTACCCAAGTTAACTAAAACCAAACTGCTACTCAACAGTTTAGGAACATTGGAAACTAGGGGATGAGTAAAACCCTGACTTTATTCCTCCAGTTAAAGGAGTTTGTCAGCATACAGTAACATTGACTTTTGATTGATTTCGAGGGACAACACAGATTTTTAAATGGTCAACTTGCTACATAGGGGAATATACATTAAGTATCTACAATATGCTAGGATTTAAAAAGCAGAATGAGTAAGATATTTGATAATAATATGCTCTGTAACAGAGAGCTTGCCCCTAGAAGAAAGAATAAAATGGTATAATTCCGACAACAATCTAAGGGACTGCTCAGCATGAAGTCTAGAGGGAAAAATGAATGCACAGATTCCTAAATGCCACCTCCCATGGAGGTGCACACCTTGGGACACTGCCTGGAGCCCCCTCAGCTCCTGCTCACCTGCGCTGTTTCCTGGCGGCTGGCACCTGCTTGTGTTACCTACCATCCTCAGCTTCAGCACTGACCCAATGTGGCAAAGAGTTGAAGATAATCTATTTATTTGTTAAACAATCATCTGCTAGAAAATTTTAAGAGATCATCACTAGCATCTGGAATGTGATTTGTAAAAGGTTTAAAGTCATCTGCAGTAGTAATTTCTCCTCTCAATAAAAATTTTATCCCAAGCATAGAAAAAAGAAATGATATGCAGAAGTATGAAGCATACAGAACTCCAGCCACCTACAACCCAAACAGAGCTACACCCAGACACATAATAATCAAGATCCCAGAAATTCAATATAAGAACAGAATATTAAAAGCCATCAGAGAAAAGAAACAGATCACCTATAAAGGAAAACCCATCAAAATCACGGCAGA